>JAECXP010000124.1:0-56457 GCA_018152965.1 Scaptomyza pallida | reverse complement strand
ATTTTCACATAATATTCCATTCAGGTTGAAAGTGAGCACTAAGAAAGGATTTTGAATTTGGACCACTCCCTCGAGTACCTCCTGAGCACTTAAGTCCTTTTTTTCACTTCTTTTGTACTAGAGCTATCTCTTTAAAATTAATTAATTGTTACGAAACTTTGTCAGGACATAACAGGGTCTAAAAAAGTTATGGATGCAAAATTTGGACCCAATCCGACAACTCCTTGGGGCACCCCATACACTAATGTTATGGAGCGTGCTTATCTATATATATAAAATAGTTTGTCCTAACTGACTCTGATTGGTAAAAAACCAAAACCTGAAGGAAAGAGCTAGAAGGCAATTTTGACGAAAATATTCCATTCAGGTTGAAAGTGAGCACTAAGAAAGGATTTTAATTTGGACCACTCCTTCGAGTACCTCCTGAACACCTAAGTCCTTTTTTCTCAACTTTTGTACTAGAGCTATGCTTTTAAATTAATTAATTATTACGAAACTTGGTCAGACAAGCTGTGAGTTTCAACGTTTTGTTTTTTTGTTATTTCTTATTTGTTTTTTATAACGAGCCATTTGGGCGAAAATAATTAATCTTGAACATCTTTGTATAGTGGTTGATTTGCTTACTTGCTGCTTATGTAACTCAGACGTAACGTCGTACCACAAAAACATTGTTGATATACATTTTCGACCAATTAAGCAAAGCACATATGTAAGTTTGTATGTATTTGTAACGTATGGGGGGTTTGGGTATAAAAAGGCGGTCAGAAGGGGGTAGGCGACATTCAAATTTGTGATGCATATCTGTGGCGGATGGTCCCTTCTATCTCTTAATCAAGTTTGGAGAGTCTAGCGCAAAAACTGAGAAAGATATTTTGGTGGGCGGTATAAGTGGGCGTGGCATCCAATATTGCACATTTGTTACGGATGTCACTAACAATGTTTCCAAGTTTGGTGACTCTAGCGCAAAATCTGGGAAAGATATAGAAATTTCAGATTTTACGAGTTGGGTGGAAAAGGTGGGCGTGGCGTATAAAACTTTGATGTAGATCGGTTACGGATGTCGCTAACAATGTTCATACCAAATTTGAAAGAGCCTAGGTCGAAAACTGAGAGAGATATAGCGGTGGGCGGTATAAGTTGGCGTGGCATCCAAAATTTGTATGCACACCAGTTACGGATGTCACTACCAATATTCATACCGAATTTGGTGAATCTAGCTTAAAAACTGGCGAAGATACATGCCTTCCGGTTTTAGGGCGGTGGGGCATGTCCCGTTGTTTGGGAGCGTGGAATTCAAAGTTTTCATGCATATCTGTGTCAAATGTCAGCATCCACCTTTATGTCAATTTTGGTGCCTATAGCTTGAAAACTGTAGAAGATACAGGCATTTTTGTTTATAATTGGAGCGGGACTGGGGGCGGAATAGGTGGCCGTGGCATCCGTGGCTGGGGGCGGAAGAGGTGGGCGTGGCATCCAAACTTTCGATGCAGTTTTTGAGGAATGTCATCGGCTATCTTGCCCACAAATTTGGTGACTCTAGCTGCTAAAATGTGATATATATATATATGTGTTTCATCGATTTGCACTTTGAGGTTTCGATTTGTTATCGATTTCCCAGGCCCCTGAGGTCGTAGAGCCAAATTTAACACTTTTTCTGACGAAGGTATGTACCAAAATATTTGCAAAGTTGCAAAGCTCTAGCTTCAAGCGTGTTGAAAAAAGTTGCGCTCAAGCGGACGGACGGACGGACAGACACCTTGACGGACATTGCATAAGCCCAATATAATATGATACCTTTGCTATCAAAGTAAAATGACGCGTCTGATTCTCAACCTCAATGGTGGCGTGAAAAAGAGAATATTTAATACTTTGCTAATATGTTGTTAAACATTAACTAATTTATTTATTTTATATGTATTCTAAAAAATTTTGTAAAAACTATCGGCGTAGCGAAGCAAGCGGGTCACTTACTAGTCTATATATATAAAATAGTTTGTCCTAACTGATTGTTGAGAGACCCACAGCCTAAACGAAAAGAGGTAGAAGGCAGAAATTTTCACCAAATATTCCAATCAGGTTGAAAGTGAGCACTAAGAAAGGATTTTGAATTTGGACCACTCCTTCGAGTACCTCCTAAGCACTTAAGTCCTTTTTTCCCAACTTTGTACTAGAGCTATGCTTTAAAATTAATCAATTCTTACAAAACTTGGTCAGGACATGGAGGCGTGAAAAAAATTATGGATGCAAAATTTGGACCCGATCCGACAACTCCTTGGGGCACCTCCCTACACTTTTATGGAGCGTGCTTATCTATATATAAAATAGTTTGTCCTAACTGATTGTTGAGAGACCCACAGCCTAAACGAAAAGAGGTAGAAGGCAGAAATTTTCACCAAATATTCCAATCAGGTTGAAAGTGAGCACTAAGAAAGGATTTTGAATTTGGACCACTCCTTCGAGTACCTCCTAAGCACTTAAGTCCTTTTCCCCAACTTTTGTACTAGAGCTATGCTTTAAAATTAATCAATTCTTACAAAACTTGGTCACGACATGGAGGCGTGTAAAAAATTATGGATGCAAAATTTGGACCCGATCCGACAATTCCTTGGGGCACCTCCCATACACTTATGTTATGGAGCGTGCTTATCTATATATATAAAATAGTTTGTCCTGACTGATTGTTGAGAGACCCACAGCCTAAACGAAAAGAGGTAGAAGGCAGAAATTTTCAGCAAATATTCCAATCTGGTTGAAAGTGAGCACTAAGAAAGGATTTTGAATTTGGACCACTCCTTCGAGTACCTCCTAAGCACTTAAGTCCTTTTTTCCCAACTTTTGTACTAGAGCTATGCTTTAAAATTAATCAATTCTTACAAAACTTGGTCAGGACATGGAGGCGTGTAAAAAAATTATGGATGCAAAATTTGGACCCGATCCGACAACTCCTTGGGGCACCTCCCATACACTTATGTTATGGAGCGTGCTTATCTATATATATAAAATAGTTTGTCCTAACTGATTGTTGAGAGACCCACAGCCTAAACGAAAAGAGGTAGAAGGCAGAAATTTTCACCAAATATTCCAATCAGGTTGAAAGTGAGCACTAAGAAAGGATTTTGAATTTGGACCACTCCTTCGAGTACCTCCTAAGCACTTAAGTCCTTTTTTCCCAACTTTTGTACTAGAGCTATGCTTTAAAATTAATCAATTCTTACAAAACTTGGTCAGGACATGGAGGCGTGTAAAAAAATTATGGATGCAAAATTTGGACCCGATCCGACAACTCCTTGGGGCACCTCCCATACACTTATGTTATGGAGCGTGCTTATCTATATATATAAAATAGTTTGTCCTAACTGATTGTTGAGAGACCCACAGCCTAAACGAAAAGAGGTAGAAAGCAGAAATTTTCACCAAATATTCCAATCAGGTTGAAAGTGAGCACTAAGAAAGGATTTTGAATTTGGACCACTCCTTCGAGTACCTCCTAAACACTTAAGTCCTTTTTTCCCAACTTTTGTACTAGAGCTATGCTTTAAAATTAATCAATTCTTACAAAACTTGGTCACGACATGGAGGCGTGTAAAAAAATTATGGATGCAAAATTTGGACCCGATCCGACAACTCCTTGGGGCACCTCCCATACACTTATGTTATGGAGCGTGCTTATCTATATATATAAAATAGTTTGTCCTAACTGATTGTTGAGAGACCCACAGCCTAAACGAAAAGAGGTAGAAGGCAGAAATTTTCACCAAATATTCCAATCAGGTTGAAAGTGAGCACTAAGAAAGGATTTTGAATTTGGACCACTCCTTCGAGTACCTCCTAAGCACTTAAGTCCTTTTTTTCCCAACTTTTGTACTAGAGCTATGCTTTAAAATTAATCAATTCTTACAAAACTTGGTCAGGACATGGAGGCGTGTAAAAAAATTATGGATGCAAAGTTTGGACCCGATCCGACAACTCCTTGGGGCACCTCCCATACACTTATGTTATGGAGCGTGCTTATCTATATATATAAAATAGTTTGTCCTAACAGATTGTTGAGAGACCCACAGCCTAAACGAAAAGAGGTAGAAGGCTGAAATTTTCACCAAATATTCCAATCAGGTTGAAAGTGAGCACTAAGAAAGGATTTTGAATTTGGACCACTCCTTCGAGTACCTCCTTAGCACTTAAGTCCTTTTTTTCCCAACTTTTGTACTAGAGCTATGCTTTAAAATTAATCAATTCTTACAAAACTTGGTCACGACATGGAGGCGTGTAAAAAAATTATGGATGCAAAATTTGGACCCGATCCGACAACTCCTTGGGGCACCTCCCATACACTTATGTTATGGAGCGTGCTTATCTATATATATAAAAGAGTTTGTCCTGACTGATTGTTGAGAGACCCACAGCCTAAACGAAAAGAGGTAGAAGGCAGAAATTTTCACCAAATATTCCAATCAGGTTGAAAGTGAGCACTACGAAAGGATTTTGAATTTGGACCACTCCTTCAAGTACCTCCTTAACACTTAAGTCCTTTTTTTTCCCAACTTTTGTACTAGAGCTATGCTTTAAAATAATCAATTATTACGAAACTTGGTCAGGACATGGAGGCGAGTAAAAAAATTATGGATGGAAAATTTGAACCCGATCCAACAACTCCTTGGGGCACCTCCCATACACTTATGTTATGGAGCATGCTTATCTATATATATAAAATAGTTTGTCCTAACTGATTGTTGAGAGACCCACAGCCTAAACGAAAAGAGGTAGAAGGCTGAAATTTTCACCAAATATTCCAATCAGGTTGAAAGTGAGCACTAAGAAAGGATTTTGAATTTGGAGCACTCCTTCGAGTACCTCCTAAACACTTAAGTCCTTTTTTCCCCCAACTTTTGTACTAGAGCTATGCTTTAAAATTAATCAATTCTTACAAAACTTGGTTACGACATGGAGGCGTGTAAAAAAATTATGGATGCAAAATTTGGACCCGATCCGACAACTCCTTGGGGCACCTCCCATACACTTATGTTATGGAGCGTGCTTATCTATATATATAGAACAAGTTTGGTGAATGGTATAGAAATTTCGGATTTTAGAAGGTGGACGGTATCAGTGGGGGCCTGGCGTTTTGATGCATAGTTTTGTTAGACTTCAGCATCTACCTTCCCATCAAATTTTGTGAGTATAGCTTTAAAACTGTGGGAAATACAGTCATTTTCGATTATAACTGAAGGGGGGCTGGGGGCGGAAGAGGTGGGCGTGGCATCCAAACTTTTTATGTAGTTTTTTGAGGAATGCCATCGGCTATCTTGCCCCTTAATTTGGTGACTATAGCTTCTAAAATGTGGGACATATATATGTTTGATCGATTTGCACATCGAGAGGTATCGATTTGTTATCGATTTCTCAGGCCCCTGAGGTCGCAGAGCCAAATTTAACACTTTTTCTGACGAAGGTATTGACCAAGATGTTCGCAAAGTTGCAAAGCTCTAACTTTAAGGGTGTTGAAAAAAGTTGCGCTCTAGCGGACGGGCGGACGGACGGACGGACAGACACCTTGACGGACATTGCATAAGCCCAATATAATATGATACCTTTGGTATCAAAGTAAAATGACGAGTCTGATTCTTAACCTCAATAGTAGCGTGAAAAAGAGAATATTAAATATTTTGCTAATATGTTGTTAAACATTAACTAATTTATTTTATATATATTAAAATTTTGAAAAACTATTGGCGCAGCGAAGCAAGCGGGTCACTTACTAGTCTATATATATAAAATAGTTTGTCCTGACTGATTGTTGAGAGACCCACAGCCTAAACGAAAAGAGCTAGAAGGCTGAAATTTTCACCAAATATTCCAATCAGGTTGAAAGTGAGCACTAAGAAAGGATTTTGAATTTGGATTAAATTTTGAACAACTCAATTAATTGCATTAATCACTTTACCTCATTCTAACACTCTGGCGCCTCATTGTCGCACAAGCTGTGAGTTTCAACGCCGCCGAGGTTTCAAACAAAAAAAAATAAAAAAAATGACCCATTCCACTTTTTGTCTCTCTCCGTTATTCTCTTTTCTTCTTTGTGCCCATGACAATTGATTTACGACCCCAGCAGCGTTTGTTGTTGTTGTAAGTGTTGTTGTTGCTTCTTTTTGTTGTTATCATTGATTTAAAACAAATCAATTAAAACATAATTTGTTTTTGTACACCAGAATATGTTACGCGATTGGTTTTACCTACATACTTGCTAATTATCAAACAAAACTTAACACACAAATACCTATTGCCATTGTTGTTTTGATATTATTTTCAAACTGACATTTGTAACTTTAGTTGGTGTTGCAAATGCACATATGTACATACATACACATGTATGTACCTACATTTTACATTGTTTTGTTAATACATATATTTAAAAAAAATCAAGTGCAAATCAAACACACTGTTAGTGTAGAAAATTAAGAAATGTATTTAACATTTACATATATACGTAATAATGCATAAACCTGGCATAGATATGTACATATGTATATTCATGTAATTTGTATTTGTTTTTTTTTTTTATATCGAGCATTTAGTGCGTAAATAATTAGTCTTGAACATCTTTGTATTGTGGTAGATTTTTTTAACTTGCTGCTTATCTAAATTTGACAAAACGTAACACATAAACATTATTGATATACAATTTTGAACAAGCAAAGCAAAACATATAAGTTTGTATGCATTTGCATCATGCTCTTTTGCATAACGCTCTTGATTCCAAACCCAAAGAGCGTTTAAGACTTAACAGAGCGCGCGCGTCTCTTTTATAACCGGCGTTAGATATTAAATATTTTGCGTTCACTCTCTTTTTTATGCGCGCGCTTTGCATGAGTTTAATAACCCTAATTAGCCGAAATCTGTAACAACAAAGGCGCATGATCAGAGCGAGATTTGAAAATAATTTGTTATCCAGCATCGAGAATGAAGAGCGAAGCGCGCGCGTGTTCAAGTTTTAAGCCGCCTCTTTGGTTTTGGGACCAAGAGCGCGACTCACACGTATGACGCAGACATGCGTAGATTCGCTCTATTCTATGAATGTATTTATTCATGATGCAGGTGTTCCTATGCCG
This sequence comes from Scaptomyza pallida, assembly GCA_018152965.1. Lineage (NCBI taxonomy): Eukaryota > Metazoa > Arthropoda > Insecta > Diptera > Drosophilidae > Scaptomyza > Scaptomyza pallida. Next base: position 49,351 of record JAECXP010000124.1, on the reverse strand, counting down.
ACTGTCACCATAACACGAGAATGAGGGAGTCGGAAAGAAAGTAAGAAGGCTTTAGTTGTGTAATCCCGACTAAAAAAATACCTTGCATTTTATTGACTTGCAGAAGTCCAGTTTTTCTTGACTAAACTTTAATATTAATTATCTTTGGATTTAGATATAGAAAAATTTTGCCCTTTTCGACCAAATTTTCACAGAATTTATTAAGTCAGTCATAGTTTAAATTTTCATATTTTCAAAATTCCCTTTTCTTTCGTTATCGACTACATCTGTATATCCGCTCAGAATAGTTATCGATAGTTTGAAATAAACTTGATTTGCCTATGGCTTAGAAGAAGCTATGTTCTTAATATGAAGTCTTTAGCTCTTATAGTCTTTGAAATCGACGCGTGCATACATAGGTTAGACAGACGGAAGGACAGGCAGACGGACATGGATATACCGACGAGGTTGTTGATGCTTTTTTAGTATATATGCACTTTATTGGGTCGGAGATGCTTCCTTCTCTGTGTTACATACTTTTGCACAAAACAAATATACCCTTTTTTACCCAGTTCATGGGATCAGGGTATAAAAATATCAGTAAATGCAAAAAAATTTGTTCTTGCTGTTTTTGTCTATCGCTTTCGGCTTATGCACATACGAAATTGGTTTCCTATGATTGAAAGCAATTGCAACAACTAACAAGTAAGAAGGCTCCAGCCGAGAAATCCCGACTAGGACATACCCTTAACCCGATACTTAACGCTTACAGTTATTTATGTGTATTAACTCAGTGACCAATATAACCAAACTTCATACTGAGATATCTCCGATGTTTTTGAACCGATTTAGATCAATTTTTTTTAAATGTTTATTATTTTATTTGTAGATTCAAGCCCCCATCCGATGACCGGAAGAACTAATGAGATGGTTCTGAAGGGCCAGCTGGGGCTACCGGACGGGTCGCAGGTTGCGGATAGCGAACGGCCTCTAGATTTAGTGGTTAGCTGCGAATAAGCCTTTTTGGCAAATAAGCAGTCCCGGACAGCAGCAGCCATGCGGATGTTAACGTATTGGTGATAAGGCGTTTGTTTGACGGCCTTCAAAATTGCAGTCTTACACAATCCCAACTTCCCACACATATACCTACCCATCCCATCCCACACATCTCATACCTGGGCTGGACTAAGGTGTTATCCGACCCGTGCCGAGAGTCAGCCTGGCTGAAGGCCCAGGTCTACCAAAAATAGTTCAGTCTCTAACGCGAGGGCTCAGCGCTTGGCAACCGCTGTTCTATCAAGAGCCTTACCCGGGTACTGCGGATCTCTGCCCGGGTGGACCATCCCCTTCTCCGCCACTCGTGGGTCCTTATTATGAACAGAAATAATGAAGAAAAAACAACAACAAAAGGTACGGTGTCCGGAGCACCTAAAAAACCGGAGGGAGCAACCAGCTCCGTCATTACTGGCTCTCACCCGAGCACTCCCAGGCATTGCACACCCAATGCCAAACCTGGACAGTCCAGTCCTGTCGGCATCAAAGCCACCAGTAAGCCTTCGGCTGCTGGCGTGTTAGCCGGCGGTTCGGGATCTGCTCCGGGAAGTAGCAGGGTAGCCGTGGGCCAAATTAGTAAGGCTAATCCTGGCAAACCTCAAGATGGATCCGACATCAAAGCCACCAGCGTAGCTGGCGTGTCTGCCGCGATCCTGAATGGGGGTGAGCCGGTGATCAGCAGACGAGCCGCCGACTTTACCAGGACGGACCCGGCCAAGGCAAAGCCAAATGACAGGCGCACAGCCAAGCGCATTCTTACAAGGAATGCCACTAATCCGATTACCAGGGAGCAGACGTCTGAGCAAGACTTCGCGAAGGTGCAGGAGGATATAGCGTGGGCAAAGGCCGTACTACCTGGCTTCTCGCTAGAAACCCCCACCAAACCTAAGATGGCTGAGAAGAGGAAGCCGTCCCTGGAGGTGCAGAGCACTTCAAAAAGACCACGTCAAGGTCCGACGCCAGCCAAGAAATCCTTCGCGGAAGTGGCTAAGGACAAGATCATAATTGGCGTGATCGATAGGCAAAACGCGGAAGGACGAATCCCCAAGCACCAATGGAGATGGATCCAGGTTGCACTGACACCAATTGCGATCAAAATGTGGCGCGAGAACCCTGGACCGCCGCCCTCTTGCGAAGACGCGGGTTGGTATCAAGGGTCCGTAAAACTTATAGCGTGTGGTGATGCGCGTTCCGTGGCGCTGTACAAAGCGGCCGTAGCTCTTCTAAAGGAGGTCTACCCAGGAGCGAAGCTGGAGGCGGTGGATGCTAAAGACATCCCGTCTAGACCGAGAGCGAGGGCGTGGCTGCCGAGTGAGCCATCGGAGCCAGCGGAGATCTTGGAGGCTCTCAAGCTGTTTAACCCGCACCTGGGTACAAACAGTTGGAGGGTCCTCAAGGTCGAGAAGACTAACCGGGCGAGTATGCAGGTGGTCTTCCAAATTGACGGCGCGAGCGCGGAAAACATACGCTGCTACGGGGGGCCGTGAACTACGGCTTCACTAAGGTAGCCATGAAGGTCTACAAGACGGACACCGGGGCGCAGCACAACCTGGCCAGCGGTGTCGACATTGAGTCGGAAGACGTACCAACTGGCGACGGGGAGGAGGAGATGGATGTCGGAGAGGACGCTGCACAAGATGTCCTCGATGACGACGTTTCCTCCGGCTCCGAGTACGGCACCGCGTTCGGTCGCATGTATACGGAGGAAGAGCTGTTGGGCGAAGTAGGTGAGGAGGCCGAGTCGGAGGTCACTCTGACGGAGGGCAGTGCTGCCTTACATGATGCGGATAGTACAAATAAACCTGCATCATAGTAAGGCAGCATCGGCTGCACTTCTACTTCGCTTGGCACAGGGCGAAGTAGACATGGTCCTTGTCCAAGAGCCGTGGATCCCTGGCAACAGGATCTGCGGCTTGCGGACTCCCAAGTACACCATTTTCCACGGTAACGGTAAGGATAAGCTGCGCACCTGCATATTAACTAAAAAGCATTTCAACGCATTTCTTCTCCCTCAATTTAGTGACGGGGACACCACAACCATCAGTCTGGAGTTAGAAACCCGCAAACTCCGACTGACATCCTTCTATTTGGCCCATGACACCCAGGGCCAGATTCCTTCAAGGACATTCCAGGAGGTGGTTGCACAAAGTGCCATGGATAAACAAAGCCTCATCATCGGAGGCGATGCCAACGCCCATCACTCACAGTGGGGCAGCACCAATATCAACGAGAGGGGTGAGTCTCTTTTTGAATACCTTCTTACCACTAACCTACATTTATGTAATAGGGGTACAGAACCCACTTTTGTTATAAAAATAGATCTGAGGTCCTTGATATAACCCTTGTATCGAGTGACATCAGTAGTCAAGTTGATAACTGGAAGGTTTTAAGCGATCATTCCTTTTCCGATCATCGCTATATCGAGATGACCATCTCAGCACCCTGTTCAACTCCCCAAAAGTCCCAAAACCTAAAAAAGACAAACTGGGGAATGTATATGAGGATACTGCGAGAAACCCTTCCGCAAAAACCTCCCTCTACGGAACTCCTGACCAAGGAGTACGTAGAAAATATAAATAACCAATTCACCTCCGCGTGTAATAAGGCACTGGACAAAGCTTGCCCTCTAAGTAGATACATAGAGACCCACAAACCACCATGGTGGTCAAAAAGTCTCGATAACGCAAGGAAGAAGTGTAGACAAACCTTTAACCTCGCCAAAAGAACAGGTACAGACAGGGGCTGGGACCTTTACAAGAAAGAATTATATTCCTATAAGAAACAGATCAGACAGGCGAAGAGAACCTCGTGGGAGACTTTCTGCACCAATATAGAGAGTACCTCTGAGGCCTCCCGCCTTAGAAAGATAATGTCTTCTACACCAAGTCCACCAGGACTTCTACAGGACGAGAGGGGCAAATGGACTCAGTCCAGCGGCGAGTCCTTAGATTTGCTTCTCAACACCCACTTCCCAGGGTGCACACATACAACAACCCACACCCAGCGAAACTGCTCAACCATTCATAACCCTGAATCTATAGTTAATGCAGAAAAGATTAAATGGGCTATCAGCTCCTTTAAGCCCTTCAAATCGCCAGGCCCGGATAAGATATTTCCGGCACAGCTGCAACACAGCCTACCCTATATAAGTAGATGGCTGGAGGCTATCCTTCTAGGATGCCTGAAGGCTAACTACATTCCTAATAACTGGAGAAAAGTTAAAGTAGTCTTTATACCCAAAGCGGGTAAACCATCCCATGTAAGACCAAACGATTATAGACCAATAAGTCTCTCTTCCTTCCTACTCAAAACCCTGGAGAGGTTGCTGGAGATTCATCTAAGACAGTTAATCAGACCAGATTCACTTTCGAGGACTCAACATGCATATACCAAGGGAAAGTCTATAGAAACTGCCCTTCATGGACTAGTCTCCAGAATAGAGTATTCACTTGACTGTAAGGAATACGCCTTGGTGGCATTCCTGGACATAGAGGGGCATTCAATAACATTCTCCCAAGGGCCATTACTGCAGCGCTGACTGTACTCGGGGTCGACGAGCCAATAGTGGAACTTATCGACACCATGCTTACCAGCAGGGTTGTTGTTTCCAAACTAGGGGCTTCGGAGGCTCAGAGACATGTCAATAGAGGTACCCCTCAGGGCGGGGTGTTGTCCCCTTTCTCTGGGTCGTGACGGTCAACCAACTCTTACGACTACTAGAGAGAGGGGGCACACAGCGATCGCCTATGCTGACGATGTGGCCATTATAGTGCAAGGTAAATTCGCTCAAACCCTGAGCGATCGTTTACAGCACGCATTGCATACATTGGAAAAGTGGGCCACAACATGTGGATTAGGGGTTAACCCAAGTAAGACAGAACTTGTGCTCTTTACAAGGAAGTATAAGCTGCCGAACTTCACCCTACCTAAGCTCGACAACACGAGCCTCGCACTGTGTAGCAGTGCCAAATATCTCGGTGTAGTTTTGGACAGGAAACTAAACTGGGACGAAAATATTAGGCAACGCATAACCAAGGCCAACACGGCACTTTATGCTTGTAAGAAATCAATAGGATTAAGGTGGGGCTTCTCTCCGTCGGTAGTACACTGGCTTTACACAGCCGTGATTAGACCAATTCTGTTATATGGTAACCTAGTCTGGTGGCCAGCTCTAGCAAAACCTGCTAATCTCAAAGCATTGCATAAAGTGCAAAGAAGTGCGTCCATCTGCATAAGCGGAGCACTACGTACCACCCCAAATGAAGCTTTAAACACCATGCTTCACCTGCTACCTCTTGATCTCGCAGCAAGGCAGCTAGCAACTAACTCTGCCCTGCGGATTCGAGAGGCGATGGAATGGAGAGGAGGCAATCTGGGACATACCTCAGTACTTGGTCTCCAAGCGAACATTCCATCTCGCACTGATTACTGTGTCCCCAAGCTCGCTTTTAACAACAAGTACAGCGTGACTATACCCAGCCGGGAGGCATGGCAAAGTCAATATAAGCCTAAATCGAACTCGGTATCCATCTATACTGATGGATCGAAACTCGACGACAAGGTTGGAGGGGGGTTTATTCCTCTGATTTAGGTATACAAATCTCCTTTAGACTCCCGGACCACTGTAGCGTCTATCAGGCGGAAGTGCGAGCTATCCAGGAAGCCACAATTCACCTAAAGTCGCTCAGAGTCCTTCCGGGGAGTGTAACTATTTTTTCAGAAAGTCAGGCAGCCCTAAAGGCACTTGACTCGAACATTAATAACGCACAAACGCTGACTGAGTGTCGCCAATCTCTTAATGAGATAGCTCAACACCTCAGTATATGCCTGGTATGGGTGCCTGGTCACCGTAACATCGAAGGTAACGAAATGGCTGACGAGCTGGCTAGAAAGGGTACCTGCGAGACTCTTCTACCGAAGAGTAGTAACGTTGGTATGCCACTAGCCTCGTTCAGACTACAAAATAGGAATTTCACCCTGCGTAAAGCAACTCAAAGGTGGAAAACGACCCTGTCGTGTGCGAAATCCCGAAGCACATGGCCATACTATAACTTGAAACGCACTAATACCCTTCTGTTAGGAGAGAAGAGAAAATATCTCTATTCTTATAGGGGCCCTTACGGGGGGTTTTTGTTTGGGCCACACACGCCAGTAGACTAAATGTCCAGCACAATGACTTCTGTAGGAGCTGCCAATGTGGAGAGGAAGAGGAGAGTGTAGAACACCTATTCTGCAACTGTCCGGCGCTTAGCGGTAGACGAATGCTATACCTAGGGAAACCCACCTTGAGTACATTATCGGACACGTCCGAATTAGAGCTAACCAAGCTTATAAAGTTTTTAAGGGCTTCAAAATGGTTTGAGGGGGAAAGATGAAAGTTTTAAGTTTTTTTTGTTTTTTTTTTTTTTTTTTTGACCTTGAGGTTTTTTTTTTTTGGGGGGGGAGCCCCCCCCCCCCCTCAACCTAACCTAACCTAAGCCCCATTTTCACAATTTTGAAATTAAAGATTAGGGGGCCCCCCCCCCCCCCCCCACCTAACCTAACCCCTTTTTTATAATTTTAAAAAAATTTTTGTAAGTCTCAAATTCTTATAGTCTCTAAGATCTACGCGTTCATACAGACAGACAGACGGACAGACCGACAGACGGACAGACGGTCAGACAGACATGGCAAGATCGACTCAGCTGTTAATGCTGATCAAGAATATATATACTTTATGGGGTCGGAGATGCTTCCTTCTGTCTGATACATACATTTGGACAAAACCATTATACCCTTATTTACCCATTTTATGGGTTAAGGGTATAAAAATGACTGAGAGAAATGCGACTGGCTTAAGAGAGATCAATTTACAGAAATAACTGTAACCCTTTCAGCTCTCAGAGAATTCTTAAATTTTTACTTCAGTGTGCAATTTTTGTATTGGCTTATTTCATTTATATTTTAAAACCGAACATGAGCGGATATTGGGCACCAGCGGCACCTCAGCAATATTATTTGCCGGCGCAACAGCAGCAGCAGCAGTTCCAGCTACAGCAGCAGTTCCAGCCGCAGCAGCAGTTCCAGCCACAGCCACAGCAGCAGTTCCAGCCACAGCCACAGCAGCAGTTCCAGCCACTGCAGCAGCAGCTGTTCCAGCCACTGCAGCAGCAGCAATTTCAGCCACAGCTGCTGCATTTTCAGCCGGAGCAGCAACAGCTGTTTCATCAGCAGCCATTGGTACAGCCACTGCAGCGTCAACATCAGCTCCAACGACAGCAGCAGCAGCAGCCACAAAAGCAGCAGCGGCAACAGCATCAGTTAAGGCAAGTTAAAAAACCTTTGAAGCTGCGGCAGCAACAGAACCTTAAATCGCTGCATCAGAAAATTTTTAATTTAAACAAAAAATTAAATTTAATAATTAAAAAGCAAAAGGAAATAGTAGTGCAAAACAAAAAAGCAATTGAAGCAATGAATTTGGAGATAAAAAAACAATGCAAGGAGGAGTTGCAAAAGTTGCAAAATGAGATGAATGTTTTAAAAATAGATTGAGAACAATTCAACTCATGTTGCAGCTTCTGCAACTCCTCCTTGCATTCTTTTTTAACCCCAACTTCATTGCTTCAAATGCGTTTTGTTTTGCACTGCTATTTGTTTAAATGCTTTCTTATACAGCGATTTATGTTTTGTTGCTGCCGCAGCTTCAAAGGTTTTTTTTAACAGCCCCAACCGCAACAGCCTCCGTCAAAGCAGCAGCCATTTCATCAGCATATTTATATTTTTATTTTAAAAACTGTATTTTTTTAAATATAATTTAATCTGTAATCAATTTTCAACAAACACTAAGAAATTCAATCTTAAGAAATGTAATCTATTAGTACATAAATACACATGCTGGGAGTTTGAATTTACAATAACAAAATACATGAGCTTTTTCTTTTTTTCTTTGTGCATTTGATAATTGTTTTTCGAATCAAGTTGCGTTTGTTGTTGTTAGTAAGTGTTGTTGTTGGGCTCGCAATGCTTCTTTTTGTTGGTATCATTGATTTAAAACAAATCAATTAAAACATAATTTGTTTTTGTACACCAGAATATGTTACGCGATTGGTTTTACCTACATACTTGCTAATTATCAAACAAAACTTAACACACAAATACCTATTGCCATTGTTGTTTTGATATTATTTTCAAACTGACATTTGTAACTTTAGTTGGTGTTGCTAATGCACATATGTACATACATACACATGTATGTACGTGCATTTTCATTGTTTAGTACCTACATACATATGTATTAACAAAAATGCAAGTGCATATATTGGTTAATGCACGCACACATTGTTGTATCTGTAGCAAGCTAATATACATATATACGAGTTGATAAAATCAAAACAAATGAGTTTTTTTCTTTTCTTCTTTGTGCCCATGACAATTGATTTTCGAATTAAGTAGCATTTGTTGTTTGTTGTTGTTGTGTAAGTGTTGTTGTTGCTTCTTTTGTTGTTGGTATAATTGATTTAAAACAAATCAATTAAAACATAATTTGTTTTTTTGTACATTAGAATATGTTACCAGAATATGTTACGCGATTGGTTTTACCTACATACTTGCTAATTATCAAACAAAACTTAACACACAAATACCTATTGCCATTGTTGTTTTGATATTATTTTCAAACTGACATTTGTAACTTTAGTTGGTGTTGCTAACGCACATATGTACATACATACACATGTATGTACGTGCATTTTCATTATTTAGTACCTACATACATATGTATTAACAAAAATGCAAGTGAAAATATTGGTTAATGCACGCATACATTGTTGTATCTGTAGCAAGTTGCATTACAAAAGCAAGCAAATAGGCTTAAGTCGAGAAATCCCGACTTATCGATACTCTGTGCTTAAATGACTTGCAGTAGTGGAATTTTTCTGACTACACCTCAATATAAAATATATCTGGATATAGATTTAGAAATAATTAATTCATTTGAACTAATAATTTCACAGATTTTATTAAGTTATACATAGTTTTAACTCTTAAAGTTTTAAAATTCATTTTTTTCGTTATCGATCAATGTGTATATCGATCTATATAACTAATATATATACCTAACGATCTATATTGACTTGATCTGTCTATGGCTTTGTAGAAGTTATGTTCCAAATTTGAAGTCTTTAGCTCTTTTTGTCCTTAAAAACGGGTTCGTAGATGCTTCCTTCTGCATGTTTTATACTTTTGCACAAAACAAATATACCCTTTTTGCCCAGTTTATGGGATTAGGGTATAAATATAATGTAATATTTTACTCATCGATTGCTTGCAAAACAAAGTTGTCAGTATATTTCGTCGTCACAGTAAGTTCATAGAGAGAAGCACTAGAAATCACCGCAAGCAGCATACACAGTTGAGCGAATTTATGCATGTGTGCAATGAACGTGTGAGTCGCGCTCCCACAACCTGAGAGCGGCTTAAAACTAGACGCGCGCGTCGCTCTTAAGACTTAGATATAAAAAAATTTGAATGCAATCATGCGCTTTTGTTGTTGATAATTTATTCGCACGCTCTGCATGTCAAACATGAATCTTAATATCCCTACCTCCTTCGAACTTATAGGCTTAGTTAAGCATAACTAAGAGGCTGAATTTAAGGGAATGGCATTGCCTAATTTGTACCACCCACACCAAGCTCTTAAGTACAAGCGTTGTATGTAAGAGCTCGCTGTGTGTTGATTAGAGGAATAACTGTAATGCTCTTTTCCAATTTATGTTTTTACATTCAATTGTAAGGGAATTGGTTATGCATTTTAGTATACATTTATTGTGAAAAAGAAAGTAACGTTTCGTTTAAGCTAATTTTTTAATATAATTGTATTAAAGGATAGCATTAAAAGTTACTTTTTGGATCAGTGAGTTATTTATTATTCTGATTTTCGTATTAATATACAATTCATTTAAAATACGTATTTTTATGATAAGTTATAAAAAATATTTAATAACTATTATTTAAATATTTAAATAACGAACAACGTATTTAAATTTCTTTTGTTGTTTTTAAAACACAAAAAGAATAAGTTATTTTAGAATTAATATTTGAAGCAACATTGTATATAGTTGTCTTCTATTTGGCTTATTATTTCATTTCATAGTCATATAGACGCTGCTTTAGTGCATTTAAAATTCAAATACAACTAAGCGGTCTAAATATTCTATTGAAATAATATAAGTTGGTATACTCAATTTTATTGAATTCTATACTTGCGTATAGACACTGTATCGTTGTTACAATCGTTGTACAGTGAAGCCAATTTTTAACTTATTTTTAAGAATTTATTAATTAAATACTCAGCTTCATATTAAGTTGTTTATTTCTTTTGTTGTTTTTAAAACACAAAAATAATAAGTTAATTATAGAATTAACAATTGAAGCAACATTGTATATAGTTGTCTTCTATTTGGCTTATTATTTCATTTCATAGTCATATAGACGCTGCTTTAGTGCATTTAAAATTCAAATACAACTAAGCGGTCTAAATATTCTATTGAAATAATATAAGTTGGTATACTCAATTTTATTGAATTCTATACTTGCGTATAGACACTGTAACGTTGTTACAATCGTTGTACAGTGAAGCCAATTTTTAACTTATTTTTAAGAATTAATTAATTGAATACTCAGCTTCATATTAAGTTGTTTATTTCTTTTGTTGTTTTTAAAACACAAAAATAATAAGTTAATTTTAGAATTAACAATTGAAGCAACATTATATATAGTTGTCTTCTATTTGGCTTATTATTTCATTTAATAGTCATATAGACGCTGCTTTAGTGCATTTAAAATTCAAATACAACTAAGCGATCTAAATATTCTATTGAAATAATATAAGTTGGTATACTCAATTTTATTGAATTCTATACTGCGTATAAACACTGTAACGTTGTTACAATCGTTGTACAGTGAAGCCAATTTTTAACTTATTTTTAAGAATTAATTAATTGAATACTCAGCTTCATATTAAGTTGTTTATTTCTTTTGTTGTTTTTAAAACACAAAAATAATAAGTTAATTTTAGAATTAACAATTGAAGCAACATTATATATAGTTGTCTTCTATTTGGCTTATTATTTCATTTAATAGTCATATAGACGCTGCTTTAGTGCATTTAAAATTCAAATACAACTAAGCGATCTAAATATTCTATTGAAATAATATAAGTTGGTATACTCAATTTTATTGAATTCTATACTTGCGTATAGACACTGTAACGTTGTTACAATTGTTGTACAGTGAAGCCAATTTTTAACTTATTTTTAAGAATTAATTAATTGAATACTCAGCTTCATATTAAGTTGTTTATTTCTTTTGTTGTTTTTAAAACACAAAAATAATAAGTTAATTTTAGAATTAACAATTGAAGCAACATTATATATAGTTGTCTTCTATTTGGCTTATTATTTCATTTAATAGTCATATAGACGCTGCTTTAGTGCATTTAAAATTCAAATACAACTAAGCGATCTAAATATTCTATTGAAATAATATAAGTTGGTATACTCAATTTTATTGAATTCTATACCTGCGTATAAACACTGTTACGTTGCAACAATCGTTTTTCAGTGTAGTCAATTGACTTTGAGCTAAATTAAATATGCCTGTTGAAACTTTAGATATAAATGGTGTTTTGGTGCTGCATTCAGTTGTTAGCATAATTGGTGATGGAGCCTGTCTTTTTAGATCTATTTCCCACCTTTTATTTGGTAGGGAAGGCTTCCATGCCACCATACGACAACATATTGTAACCCATGTCGTTACCAACTGGGAATCTTTTGCAAGCTTTAGCATGAATTCAAATGGACAGTGTTATAGCTCTTCTGAACAATATGAGTGCGCTATGTCAAACTCATGTACATATGGTACTGCATGTGAGCTTCAAGCAGCAGCAGAAATTTATGGTGCATGTTTTCAAGTTTTTCAAGATGGAAATTTATTACAAGCATTTGGCAATAATATGCATCCTGTAAAAAGATTGCGTTTTACTGGTCCAATAATGAATGGACATTTCGATGTTTATATTCCTTTAGAGGAAGTATTAACCCAAGATTTTGACACATCAAGTGAATGTTCAACCGATAATGTTAAAAATCCTGTTAAAAGACGGCGTCGGTTCACCGACAAAACAGAAAAAAATGCACGAAAACATTCAGATAAAAAATATTTTGATCAAAATAGGGATAAGCACATAGAAGCATCAAAAAGATATCAGGTTGATAATCCTGAAGCTCATAGAGATGCAGTGAGAAGACATCAGGCTGATAATCCTGAAGCTCATAGAGATGCAGTGAGAAGACATCAGGCTGATAATCCTGAAGCCAATAGAGATGCAGTGAGAAGACATCAGGCTGATAATCCTGAAGCTCATAGAGATGCAGTGAGAAGACATCAGGCTGATAATCCTGAAGCTCATAGAGATGCAGTGAGAAGACATCAGGCTGATAATCCTGAAGCTAATAGAGATGCAGTGAGAAAACATCACGCTGAAAATCCTGATGCACGTCAAGAAAGGCGTTTGCGTGCATGGAGTGTTAAGGCCATGTCTGGTTTTAACTATGATTTTGAGATAGCCTACAAGTCTGATAAAATTACTAATCTTGGTAGTATGAATTTGATATGCAAAGACTGTAATGCTTTAAAATGGAAAAATGAGCCCATGGGTATCTGTTGCAAGGCAGGAAAAGTTAAACTTTCACAAAATGGAAGTTTGCCTGATCCACTTAAAAGCTTAATAATTGGTGGACATCCCAAGCATAATCATTTTATTGACCGTATAAGAAAGTATAACAGCTGCTTTCAAATGACTTCTTTTGGAAGTTCAAAAATAATAAATGAAGGTTGGTCAACCTTCAAAGTCCAAGGACAAGTGTATCACTTAATTGGTAGTGTCCGACCTATGCCAAATGAAGAAATGCAGTTTCTTCAAATTTATTTTGTCGGTGAAGATGAAAAGGAAGTTCAATTACGTTGCAAAAATATTTCAAATGTTGATATAAGCATAGTAAAGGATCTTCAATTTATGTTTCATCAACATAATCGTTATGTAAAAGATCTAAAAATGGCTCTCAATAAAATACCAACAAGTAGGAAAGACTATAAATTAGTTATACACGCTGATCGAACACCCGCTGGTGCTCACAAAGGGCTTTATAATGCACCTCGATCAAGCGAAGTAGCTTTAGTTATTGTTGGTCAGCAATTTGAAAAGCGCGATATTGTTATTGAAAGCCATAATAATAAATTGCATCGTATAAGTGAGGTGCATCGATCATACGATGCCTTACAGTACCCTTTGCTATTTCCGTATGGCGAAGATGGCTATTCAGTAGATATACCACAATGGAATCCATTATTAAATAAGGAGGATTCAAAAAAAACGATATCTGCGTCAAGCTTTTATAGTTACAAAATAATGATTCGTCAATCAGAGATAAATCATTTAATTTATTGTCGTTCCCTTTTTAGTCAATTTTTGGTTGATATGTATGCTAAAATTGAAACAGAAAGATTAAATTATATTCGCCACAATCAAGCGAAACTCAGAGCAGATAGCTATATACATCTAAAAGATGCAATAGGCCAACAAGATGTTGACGCAGCTCAACTTGGTCAGATGGTAATTTTACCATCCTCTTTTACAAGCTCTGCACGATATATGCATGAAAAAACTCAAGATGCTATGACATATGTTCGCCATTATGGGCGACCAGATCTTTTCATAACATTTACATGCAATCCACAATGGAATGACATAAAAAGTGCTCTATTCCCGGGTCAAAAACCTCATGATCGTCACGATATTATAGCTCGAGTTTTTCATTTGAAAGTTAAAGTTTTAATGTCACTTTTGACAAAAGGTTCTTTGTTTGGAAGCGTGCAATGTTTTATGTACTCTGTGGAATGGCAAAAGCGGGGTTTACCTCATATACATATTCTACTTTGGTTAGAAAATAAAATAAGACCAGATAAAATCGATAATATTATCTGTGCCGAAATACCAAACGCAGATGAGGATCCTTTGTTATTTAACATTGTAAAGTCAAATATGATTCATGGCCCTTGCGGTGCATTTAATTCTAAATCGCCATGCATGACAAATGGAAAATGTACCAAAAATTTTCCTCGACAGTTTCTCAAAGAAACTATGACTGGAAAAGATAGTTACCCTCTATATCGTAGAAGAGCGTTAGAAGATGGTGGTAATGCAATTAATATAAATGGTAATTGCATAGATAATCGTTGGGTTGTTCCTTACAATTGTGTACTTTTGAGAACATTTGAAGCTCACATAAATGTTGAGTATTGTAGTTCTGTAAAGTCTATTAAATACATTTGTAAATATGTTAACAAAGGTAGTGATCAAGCATCATTTACTCTTGAAGACAAACGTAATGAAATTCATATGTATGAAAGTGGCCGGTATATAAGTAGCTCAGAAGCGGTATGGAGAATTCTTGCATTTTCCATACATGAACGTTTTCCGGCTATTATACACTTAGCTGTTCATTTAGAAAATGGTCAACGGATATATTTTAACCCCAATAATCCGCAACAATTAACTGACAGATTAAGCACTCCAGTTAAAACCACTTTGCTAGCCTTTTTTGAGCTATGCACACGTGATGAGTTTGCAAGAACACTTCTGTATTGTGAAGTTCCATCGTATTTTACATGGAACAATAAAGAATTTCAAAGACGAAAACGTGGGCACGATGTCCCAAGTTTTCCTGGAGTTAAAAGAGATTCTGCTTTGGGAAGAGTTTACACTATTCATCCAAATAATACAGAATGTTTTTACTTAAGACTTTTACTACATTTTGTAAGAGGCCCAACTTCATTTGTAAGTTTAAAAACAGTTAATGGTATAACATACGCATCATTTCAATTGGCGTGTAAAGCTCTAGGATTACTAGAAGATGATAGGCACTGGGATTCAACAATAGCCGACGCCGTAACATGTCAAAATCCAACAAAGTTGCGAGAACTTTTTGCAATAATGTTAGTATTTTGTCAAATATCGGATGCCCTAAGACTTTGGAACACTCATAAAGAAAGTTTCTCAGAAGATATTTTAAGAGCCTTTAATTTTATACATGACAGAAGTATTGATCAGAATGAAGAAAATGATGTTTTTAATAAATGTCTTATTTTCATTGAAGATATTGTACTGTCTATTGGTGGCCAAAACTTGACAAATTATGGACTTCCACAACCAATTAGATCCGGTGTAATTTTACAAAATATTGATTATTACAGAGAAACAAATTATGAAAATAGAGATAATTTTGTTGTTCAAAATGAGCTACTTCTTACTGCCGAGCAAAAACAAGTATACGAAAAAATACTACATAGCGTTGAAGCACAAAAAGGAGAAATATATTTCTTAGATGCACCTGGTGGAACAGGTAAAACGTTTCTTTTAAATTTATTATTGGCAAAGGTACGGCAAGGTAATAAAATTGCATTGGCCGTTGCTTCTTCCGGTATCGCTGCCACTTTACTAAATGGTGGTCGCACAGCGCATTCTACATTTAAGATTCCATTTAATTTGATTAATTTAGAAACACCACATTGCTCTATTTCAAAGCAAAGTAATATTGCTGCTGTGCTCAAAGAATGCAAGTTAATTGTTTGGGATGAGTGTACTATGGCCCATAAAGGTGCTTTTGAAGCTGTGGATCGATCTTTGAAAGACATTCGAGATAGTGAATACCTAATGGGTGGCATAACTGTTCTCTTAGCTGGTGATTTTCGACAAACTCTTCCTGTTATCCCCAGAGGAACAAGAGCTGATGAAATAAATGCGTGCTTAAAGTCTTCAATTTTGTGGCCCAAAATACATAAAATGGCATTATCGAAAAATATGCGAGTGCACTTAAATGGTGATACTATAGCTGGTGAATTTGCAGAAATGCTTCTTAAAATAGGAAATGGATTACTTCCAACCTATGATGGCAAAATAATTTTACCATCAACTTTATGTCATGTTGTTAAAAGTATTGAAGAACTTACTTTAAAAATATTTCCAGATATTAAAAATATCACGGTAAAACCACTTGAATGGTTATCAGAACGTGCTATTTTGACCGCAAGAAATGACAATGCATTAGAAATAAACGAGTTTTTATTAAAATCATTTCAAAGTCCAGAAATGACATATAACTCTATTGATTCTGTGATTGAAGTCGAAGATGCAGTTCATTACCCCGTCGAATTTCTTAATTCATTAAATCCGTCTGGCTTGCCTCAACATAAGTTAACTTTAAAGATTGGTTCACCTGTAATGTTGATTCGCAACTTAAAGCCGCCAAAACTGTGCAATGGTACAAGATTGCAAGTTATGAATCTTCATAAAAATGTTGTCGAAGCAATGATCTTTACTGGCAATGGTATAGGGGAAACGGTTCTAATACCCAGAATTCCATTAATACCTTCTGATGCTGAATTGCCATTTCAATTTAAAAGATTGCAATTTCCCTTAAAAGTTTGCTTTGCCCTAACAATAAATAAATCACAGGGACAAACTCTTAAATTAGCCGGACTAGACTTAAGAAACGATTGTTTCTCTCATGGCCAATTTTATGTAGCTTGCTCAAGAGTCAGTTCACCAAAGAGTTTAGTTGTATTAGCACCTGACGGAAAGACAGCAAATGTCGTTTATCAAGAAGCTCTTAACAAATGTTAATAAGCTCTAAATAAATTAAACATGTGGATAAGGCCTACTGGGGAAACCACAATAAAAAATGACGCGTCTGATTCTCTACCTCAATGGTGGCGTGGAAAAGAGAATATTAAATATTTTGCTATAATATATGTTGTTATATATTTTCTTATTTATTTATTTTATATCTATCTATACTATTTCTAAAATTAATAAAAACTACTAAAACTTTAATTTATATACACCATCGGCGCAGCGAAGCAAGCGGGTCCCTTACTAGTTTTTTAATATAATTGTATTAAAGGATAGCATCAAAAGTTACTTTTTGGATCAGTGAGTTATTTATTATTCTGATTTTCGTATTATATATACAATTCATTTAAAATACGTATTTTTATGATAAGTTATAAAAAAAATTTAATAACTATTATTTAAATATTTAAATAACGAACAACGTATTTAAATTTCTTTTGTTGTTTTTAAAACACAAAAAGAATAAGTTAATTTAGAATTAATATTTGAAGCAACATTGTATATAGTTGTCTTCTATTTGGCTTATTATTTCATTTAATAGTCATATAGACGCTGCTTTAGTGCATTTAAAATTCAAATACAACTAAGCGGTCTAAATATTCTATTGAAATAATATAAGTTGGTATACTCAATTTTATTGAATTCTATACTTGCGTATAGACACTGTATCGTTGTTACAATCGTTGTACAGTGAAGCCAATTTTTAACTTATTTTTAAGAATTTATTAATTAAATACTCAGCTTCATATTAAGTTGTTTATTTCTTTTGTTGTTTTTAAAACACAAAAATAATAAGTTAATTTTAGAATTAACAATTGAAGCAACATTATATATAGTTGTCTTCTATTTGGCTTATTATTTCATTTAATAGTCATATAGACGCTGCATTAGTGCATTTAAAATTCAAATACAACTAAGCGGTCTAAATATTCTATTGAAATAATATAAGTTGGTATACTCAATTTTATTGAATTCTATACTTGCGTATAGACACTGTATCGTTGTTACAATCGTTGTACAGTGAAGCCAATTTTTAACTTATTTTTAAGAATTTATTAATTAAATACTCAGCTTCATATTAAGTTGTTTATTTCTTTTGTTGTTTTTAAAACACAAAAATAATAAGTTAATTTTAGAATTAACAATTGAAGCAACATTATATATAGTTGTCTTCTATTTGGCTTATTATTTCATTTAATAGTCATATAGACGCTGCTTTAGTGCATTTAAAATTCAAATACAACTAAGCGGTCTAAATATTCTATTGAAATAATATAAGTTGGTATACTCAATTTTATTGAATTCTATACTTGCGTATAGACACTGTAACGTTGTTACAATCGTTGTACAGTGAAGCCAATTTTTAACTTATTTTTAAGAATTAATTAATTGAATACTCAGCTTCATATTAAGTTGTTTATTTCTTTTGTTATTTTTAAAACACAAAAATAATAAGTTAATTTTAGAATTAACAATTGAAGCAACATTATATATAGTTGTCTTCTATTTGGCTTATTATTTCATTTAATAGTCATATAGACGCTGCATTAGTGCATTTAAAATTCAAATACAACTAAGCGGTCTAAATATTCTATTGAAATAATATAAGTTGGTATACTCAATTTTATTGAATTCTATACTTGCGTATAGACACTGTAACGTTGTTACAATCGTTGTACAGTGAAGCCAATTTTTAACTTATTTTTAAGAATTTATTAATTGAATACTCAGCTTCATATTAAGTTGTTTATTTCTTTTGTTGTTTTTAAAACACAAAAATAATAAGTTAATTTTAGAATTAACAATTGAAGCAACATTATATATAGTTGTCTTCTATTTGGCTTATTATTTCATTTAATAGTCATATAGACGCTGCTTTAGTGCATTTAAAATTCAAATACAACTAAGCGATCTAAATATTCTATTGAAATAATATAAGTTGGTATACTCAATTTTATTGAATTCTATACCTGCGTATAAACACTGTTACGTTGCAACAATCGTTTTTCAGTGTAGTCAATTGACTTTGAGCTAAATTAAATATGCCTGTTGAAACTTTAGATATAAATGGTGTTTTGGTGCTGCATTCAGTTGTTAGCATAATTGGTGATGGAGCCTGTCTTTTTAGATCTATTTCCCACCTTTTATTTGGTAGGGAAGGCTTCCATGCCACCATACGACAACATATTGTAACCCATGTCGTTACCAACTGGGAATCTTTTGCAAGCTTTAGCATGAATTCAAATGGACAGTGTTATAGCTCTTCTGAACAATATGAGTGCGCTATGTCAAACTCATGTACATATGGTACTGCATGTGAGCTTCAAGCAGCAGCAGAAATTTATGGTGCAAGTTTTCAAGTTTTTCAAGATGGAAATTTATTACAAGCATTTGGCAATAATATGCATCCTGTAAAAAGATTACGTTTTACTGGTCCAATAATGAATGGACATTTTGATGTTTATATTCCTTTAGAGGAAGTATTAACCCAAGATTTTGACACATCAAGTGAATGTTCAACCGATAATGTTAAAAATCCTGTTAAAAGACGGCGTCGGTTCACCGACAAAACAGAAAAAAATGCACGAAAACATTCAGATAAAAAATATTTTGATCAAAATAGGGATAAGCACATAGAAGCATCAAAAAGATATCAGGCTGATAATCCTGAAGCTCATAGAGATGCAGTGAGAAGACATCAGGCTGATAATCCTGAAGTTCATAGAGATGCAGTGAGAAGACATCAGGCTGATAAGAAAATCCTGATGCACGTCAAGAAAGGCGTTTGCGTGCATGGAGTGTTAAGGCCATGTCTGGTTTTAACTATGATTTTGAGATAGCCTACAAGTCTGATAAAATTACTAATCTTGGTAGTATGAATTTGATATGCAAAGACTGTAATGCTTTAAAATGGAAAAATGAGCCCATGGGTATCTGTTGCAAGGCAGGAAAAGTTAAACTTTCACAAAATGGAAGTTTGCCTGATCCACTTAAAAGCTTAATAATTGGTGGACATCCCAAGCATAATCATTTTATTGACCGTATAAGAAAGTATAACAGCTGCTTTCAAATGACTTCTTTTGGAAGTTCAAAAATAATAAATGAAGGTTGGTCAACCTTCAAAGTCCAAGGACAAGTGTATCACTTAATTGGTAGTGTCCGACCTATGCCAAATGAAGAAATGCAGTTTCTTCAAATTTATTTTGTCGGTGAAGATGAAAAGGAAGTTCAATTACGTTGCAAAAATATTTCAAATGTTGATATAAGCATAGTAAAGGATCTTCAATTTATGTTTCATCAACATAATCGTTATGTAAAAGATCTAAAAATGGCTCTCAATAAAATACCAACAAGTAGGAAAGACTATAAATTAGTTATACACGCTGATCGAACACCCGCTGGTGCTCACAAAGGGCTTTATAATGCACCTCGATCAAGCGAAGTAGCTTTAGTTATTGTTGGTCAGCAATTTGAAAAGCGCGATATTGTTATTGAAAGCCATAATAATAAATTGCATCGTATAAGTGAGGTGCATCGATCATACGATGCCTTACAGTACCCTTTGCTATTTCCGTATGGCGAAGATGGCTATTCAGTAGATATACCACAATGGAATCCATTATTAAATAAGGAGGATTCAAAAAAAACGATATCTGCGTCAAGCTTTTATAGTTACAAAATAATGATTCGTCAATCAGAGATAAATCATTTAATTTATTGTCGTTCCCTTTTTAGTCAATTTTTGGTTGATATGTATGCTAAAATTGAAACAGAAAGATTAAATTATATTCGCCACAATCAAGCGAAACTCAGAGCAGATAGCTATATACATCTAAAAGATGCAATAGGCCAACAAGATGTTGACGCAGCTCAACTTGGTCAGATGGTAATTTTACCATCCTCTTTTACAAGCTCTGCACGATATATGCATGAAAAAACTCAAGATGCTATGACATATGTTCGCCATTATGGGCGACCAGATCTTTTCATAACATTTACATGCAATCCACAATGGAATGACATAAAAAGTGCTCTATTCCCGGGTCAAAAACCTCATGATCGTCACGATATTATAGCTCGAGTTTTTCATTTGAAAGTTAAAGTTTTAATGTCACTTTTGACAAAAGGTTCTTTGTTTGGAAGCGTGCAATGTTTTATGTACTCTGTGGAATGGCAAAAGCGGGGTTTACCTCATATACATATTCTACTTTGGTTAGAAAATAAAATAAGACCAGATAAAATCGATAATATTATCTGTGCCGAAATACCAAACGCAGATGAGGATCCTTTGTTATTTAACATTGTAAAGTCAAATATGATTCATGGCCCTTGCGGTGCATTTAATTCTAAATCGCCATGCATGACAAATGGAAAATGTACCAAAAATTTTCCTCGACAGTTTCTCAAAGAAACTATGACTGGAAAAGATAGTTACCCTCTATATCGTAGAAGAGCGTTAGAAGATGGTGGTAATGCAATTAATATAAATGGTAATTGCATAGATAATCGTTGGGTTGTTCCTTACAATTGTGTACTTTTGAGAACATTTGAAGCTCACATAAATGTTGAGTATTGTAGTTCTGTAAAGTCTATTAAATACATTTGTAAATATGTTAACAAAGGTAGTGATCAAGCATCATTTACTCTTGAAGACAAACGTAATGAAATTCATATGTATGAAAGTGGCCGGTATATAAGTAGCTCAGAAGCGGTATGGAGAATTCTTGCATTTTCCATACATGAACGTTTTCCGGCTATTATACACTTAGCTGTTCATTTAGAAAATGGTCAACGGATATATTTTAACCCCAATAATCCGCAACAATTAACTGACAGATTAAGCACTCCAGTTAAAACCACTTTGCTAGCCTTTTTTGAGCTATGCACACGTGATGAGTTTGCAAGAACACTTCTGTATTGTGAAGTTCCATCGTATTTTACATGGAACAATAAAGAATTTCAAAGACGAAAACGTGGGCACGATGTCCCAAGTTTTCCTGGAGTTAAAAGAGATTCTGCTTTGGGAAGAGTTTACACTATTCATCCAAATAATACAGAATGTTTTTACTTAAGACTTTTACTACATTTTGTAAGAGGCCCAACTTCATTTGTAAGTTTAAAAACAGTTAATGGTATAACATACGCATCATTTCAATTGGCGTGTAAAGCTCTAGGATTACTAGAAGATGATAGGCACTGGGATTCAACAATAGCCGACGCCGTAACATGTCAAAATCCAACAAAGTTGCGAGAACTTTTTGCAATAATGTTAGTATTTTGTCAAATATCGGATGCCCTAAGACTTTGGAACACTCATAAAGAAAGTTTCTCAGAAGATATTTTAAGAGCCTTTAATTTTATACATGACAGAAGTATTGATCAGAATGAAGAAAATGATGTTTTTAATAAATGTCTTATTTTCATTGAAGATATTGTACTGTCTATTGGTGGCCAAAACTTGACAAATTATGGACTTCCACAACCAATTAGATCCGGTGTAATTTTACAAAATATTGATTATTACAGAGAAACAAATTATGAAAATAGAGATAATTTTGTTGTTCAAAATGAGCTACTTCTTACTGCCGAGCAAAAACAAGTATACGAAAAAATACTACATAGCGTTGAAGCACAAAAAGGAGAAATATATTTCTTAGATGCACCTGGTGGAACAGGTAAAACGTTTCTTTTAAATTTATTATTGGCAAAGGTACGGCAAGGTAATAAAATTGCATTGGCCGTTGCTTCTTCCGGTATCGCTGCCACTTTACTAAATGGTGGTCGCACAGCGCATTCTACATTTAAGATTCCATTTAATTTGATTAATTTAGAAACACCACATTGCTCTATTTCAAAGCAAAGTAATATTGCTGCTGTGCTCAAAGAATGCAAGTTAATTGTTTGGGATGAGTGTACTATGGCCCATAAAGGTGCTTTTGAAGCTGTGGATCGATCTTTGAAAGACATTCGAGATAGTGAATACCTAATGGGTGGCATAACTGTTCTCTTAGCTGGTGATTTTCGACAAACTCTTCCTGTTATCCCCAGAGGAACAAGAGCTGATGAAATAAATGCGTGCTTAAAGTCTTCAATTTTGTGGCCCAAAATACATAAAATGGCATTATCGAAAAATATGCGAGTGCACTTAAATGGTGATACTATAGCTGGTGAATTTGCAGAAATGCTTCTTAAAATAGGAAATGGATTACTTCCAACCTATGATGGCAAAATAATTTTACCATCAACTTTATGTCATGTTGTTAAAAGTATTGAAGAACTTACTTTAAAAATATTTCCAGATATTAAAAATATCACGGTAAAACCACTTGAATGGTTATCAGAACGTGCTATTTTGACCGCAAGAAATGACAATGCATTAGAAATAAACGAGTTTTTATTAAAATCATTTCAAAGTCCAGAAATGACATATAACTCTATTGATTCTGTGATTGAAGTCGAAGATGCAGTTCATTACCCCGTCGAATTTCTTAATTCATTAAATCCGTCTGGCTTGCCTCAACATAAGTTAACTTTAAAGATTGGTTCACCTGTAATGTTGATTCGCAACTTAAAGCCGCCAAAACTGTGCAATGGTACAAGATTGCAAGTTATGAATCTTCATAAAAATGTTGTCGAAGCAATGATCTTTACTGGCAATGGTATAGGGGAAACGGTTCTAATACCCAGAATTCCATTAATACCTTCTGATGCTGAATTGCCATTTCAATTTAAAAGATTGCAATTTCCCTTAAAAGTTTGCTTTGCCCTAACAATAAATAAATCACAGGGACAAACTCTTAAATTAGCCGGACTAGACTTAAGAAACGATTGTTTCTCTCATGGCCAATTTTATGTAGCTTGCTCAAGAGTCAGTTCACCAAAGAGTTTAGTTGTATTAGCACCTGACGGAAAGACAGCAAATGTCGTTTATCAAGAAGCTCTTAACAAATGTTAATAAGCTCTAAATAAATTAAACATGTGGATAAGGCCTACTGGGGAAACCACAATAAAAAATGACGCGTCTGATTCTCTACCTCAATGGTGGCGTGGAAAAGAGAATATTAAATATTTTGCTATAATATATGTTGTTATATATTTTCTTATTTATTTATTTTATATCTATCTATAATTTTTTTTAAAAAAAAAAAAAATTTTTAAATTTTTTTTTTTTATACCCCTTCGGCGGAGGAAAAAAGGGGGTCCTTACTTGTTTTTTAATATAATTGTATTAAAGGATAGCATCAAAAGTTACTTTTGGATAACAGTGAGTTATTTATTATTCTGATTTTCGTATTATATATACAATTCATTTAAAATACGTATTTTTATGATAAGTTATAAAAAATATTTAATAACTATTATTTAAATATTTAAATAACGAACAACGTATTTAAATTTTTTTTGTTGTTTTTAAAACACAAAAAGAATAAGTTAATTTAGAATTAATATTTGAAGCAACATTGTATATAGTTGTCTTCTATTTGGCTTATTATTTCATTTAATAGTCATATAGACGCTGCTTTAGTGCATTTAAAATTCAAATACAACTAAGCGGTCTAAATATTCTATTGAAATAATATAAGTTGGTATACTCAATTTTATTGAATTCTATACTTGCGTATAGACACTGTAACGTTGTTACAATCGTTGTACAGTGAAGCCAATTTTTAACTTATTTTTAAGAATTTATTAATTAAATACTCAGCTTCATATTAAGTTGTTTATTTCTTTTGTTGTTTTTAAAACACAAAAATAATAAGTTAATTTTAGAATTAACAATTGAAGCAACATTATATATAGTTGTCTTCTATTTGGCTTATTATTTCATTTAATAGTCATATAGACGCTGCATTAGTGCATTTAAAATTCAAATACAACTAAGCGGTCTAAATATTCTATTGAAATAATATAAGTTGGTATACTCAATTTTATTGAATTCTATACTTGCGTATAGACACTGTAACGTTGTTACAATCGTTGTACAGTGAAGCCAATTTTTAACTTATTTTTAAGAATTTATTAATTGAATACTCAGCTTCATATTAAGTTGTTTATTTCTTTTGTTGTTTTTAAAACACAAAAATAATAAGTTAATTTTAGAATTAACAATTGAAGCAACATTATATATAGTTGTCTTCTATTTGGCTTATTATTTCATTTAATAGTCATATAGACGCTGCTTTAGTGCATTTAAAATTCAAATACAACTAAGCGGTCTAAATATTCTATTGAAATAATATAAGTTGGTATACTCAATTTTATTGAATTCTATACTTGCGTATAGACACTGTAACGTTGTTACAATCGTTGTACAGTGAAGCCAATTTTTAACTTATTTTTAAGAATTAATTAATTGAATACTCAGCTTCATATTAAGTTGTTTATTTCTTTTGTTATTTTTAAAACACAAAAATAATAAGTTAATTTTAGAATTAACAATTGAAGCAACATTATATATAGTTGTCTTCTATTTGGCTTATTATTTCATTTAATAGTCATATAGACGCTGCATTAGTGCATTTAAAATTCAAATACAACTAAGCGGTCTAAATATTCTATTGAAATAATATAAGTTGGTATACTCAATTTTATTGAATTCTATACTTGCGTATAGACACTGTATCGTTGTTACAATCGTTGTACAGTGAAGCCAATTTTTAGCTTATTTTTAAGAATTTATTAATTAAATACTCAGCTTCATATTAAGTTGTTTATTTCTTTTGTTGTTTTTAAAACACAAAAATAATAAGTTAATTTTAGAATTAACAATTGAAGCAACATTATATAGTTGTCTTCTATTTGGCTTATTATTTCATTTAATAGTCATATAGACGCTGCTTTAGTGCATTTAAAATTCAAATACAACTAAGCGATCTAAATATTCTATTGAAATAATATAAGTTGGTATACTCAATTTTATTGAATTCTATACCTGCGTATAAACACTGTTACGTTGCAACAATCGTTTTTCAGTGTAGTCAATTGACTTTGAGCTAAATTAAATATGCCTGTTGAAACTTTAGATATAAATGGTGTTTTGGTGCTGCATTCAGTTGTTAGCATAATTGGTGATGGAGCCTGTCTTTTTAGATCTATTTCCCACCTTTTATTTGGTAGGGAAGGCTTCCATGCCACCATACGACAACATATTGTAACCCATGTCGTTACCAACTGGGAATCTTTTGCAAGCTTTAGCATGAATTCAAATGGACAGTGTTATAGCTCTTCTGAACAATATGAGTGCGCTATGTCAAACTCATGTACATATGGTACTGCATGTGAGCTTCAAGCAGCAGCAGAAATTTATGGTGCAAGTTTTCAAGTTTTTCAAGATGGAAATTTATTACAAGCATTTGGCAATAATATGCATCCTGTAAAAAGATTACGTTTTACTGGTCCAATAATGAATGGACATTTTGATGTTTATATTCCTTTAGAGGAAGTATTAACCCAAGATTTTGACACATCAAGTGAATGTTCAACCGATAATGTTAAAAATCCTGTTAAAAGACGGCGTCGGTTCACCGACAAAACAGAAAAAAATGCACGAAAACATTCAGATAAAAAATATTTTGATCAAAATAGGGATAAGCACATAGAAGCATCAAAAAGATATCAGGCTGATAATCCTGAAGCTCATAGAGATGCAGTGAGAAGACATCAGGCTGATAATCCTGAAGTTCATAGAGATGCAGTGAGAAGACATCAGGCTGATAATCCTGATGCACGTCAAGAAAGGCGTTTGCGTGCATGGAGTGTTAAGGCCATGTCTGGTTTTAACTATGATTTTGAGATAGCCTACAAGTCTGATAAAATTACTAATCTTGGTAGTATGAATTTGATATGCAAAGACTGTAATGCTTTAAAATGGAAAAATGAGCCCATGGGTATCTGTTGCAAGGCAGGAAAAGTTAAACTTTCACAAAATGGAAGTTTGCCTGATCCACTTAAAAGCTTAATAATTGGTGGACATCCCAAGCATAATCATTTTATTGACCGTATAAGAAAGTATAACAGCTGCTTTCAAATGACTTCTTTTGGAAGTTCAAAAATAATAAATGAAGGTTGGTCAACCTTCAAAGTCCAAGGACAAGTGTATCACTTAATTGGTAGTGTCCGACCTATGCCAAATGAAGAAATGCAGTTTCTTCAAATTTATTTTGTCGGTGAAGATGAAAAGGAAGTTCAATTACGTTGCAAAAATATTTCAAATGTTGATATAAGCATAGTAAAGGATCTTCAATTTATGTTTCATCAACATAATCGTTATGTAAAAGATCTAAAAATGGCTCTCAATAAAATACCAACAAGTAGGAAAGACTATAAATTAGTTATACACGCTGATCGAACACCCGCTGGTGCTCACAAAGGGCTTTATAATGCACCTCGATCAAGCGAAGTAGCTTTAGTTATTGTTGGTCAGCAATTTGAAAAGCGCGATATTGTTATTGAAAGCCATAATAATAAATTGCATCGTATAAGTGAGGTGCATCGATCATACGATGCCTTACAGTACCCTTTGCTATTTCCGTATGGCGAAGATGGCTATTCAGTAGATATACCACAATGGAATCCATTATTAAATAAGGAGGATTCAAAAAAAACGATATCTGCGTCAAGCTTTTATAGTTACAAAATAATGATTCGTCAATCAGAGATAAATCATTTAATTTATTGTCGTTCCCTTTTTAGTCAATTTTTGGTTGATATGTATGCTAAAATTGAAACAGAAAGATTAAATTATATTCGCCACAATCAAGCGAAACTCAGAGCAGATAGCTATATACATCTAAAAGATGCAATAGGCCAACAAGATGTTGACGCAGCTCAACTTGGTCAGATGGTAATTTTACCATCCTCTTTTACAAGCTCTGCACGATATATGCATGAAAAAACTCAAGATGCTATGACATATGTTCGCCATTATGGGCGACCAGATCTTTTCATAACATTTACATGCAATCCACAATGGAATGACATAAAAAGTGCTCTATTCCCGGGTCAAAAACCTCATGATCGTCACGATATTATAGCTCGAGTTTTTCATTTGAAAGTTAAAGTTTTAATGTCACTTTTGACAAAAGGTTCTTTGTTTGGAAGCGTGCAATGTTTTATGTACTCTGTGGAATGGCAAAAGCGGGGTTTACCTCATATACATATTCTACTTTGGTTAGAAAATAAAATAAGACCAGATAAAATCGATAATATTATCTGTGCCGAAATACCAAACGCAGATGAGGATCCTTTGTTATTTAACATTGTAAAGTCAAATATGATTCATGGCCCTTGCGGTGCATTTAATTCTAAATCGCCATGCATGACAAATGGAAAATGTACCAAAAATTTTCCTCGACAGTTTCTCAAAGAAACTATGACTGGAAAAGATAGTTACCCTCTATATCGTAGAAGAGCGTTAGAAGATGGTGGTAATGCAATTAATATAAATGGTAATTGCATAGATAATCGTTGGGTTGTTCCTTACAATTGTGTACTTTTGAGAACATTTGAAGCTCACATAAATGTTGAGTATTGTAGTTCTGTAAAGTCTATTAAATACATTTGTAAATATGTTAACAAAGGTAGTGATCAAGCATCATTTACTCTTGAAGACAAACGTAATGAAATTCATATGTATGAAAGTGGCCGGTATATAAGTAGCTCAGAAGCGGTATGGAGAATTCTTGCATTTTCCATACATGAACGTTTTCCGGCTATTATACACTTAGCTGTTCATTTAGAAAATGGTCAACGGATATATTTTAACCCCAATAATCCGCAACAATTAACTGACAGATTAAGCACTCCAGTTAAAACCACTTTGCTAGCCTTTTTTGAGCTATGCACACGTGATGAGTTTGCAAGAACACTTCTGTATTGTGAAGTTCCATCGTATTTTACATGGAACAATAAAGAATTTCAAAGACGAAAACGTGGGCACGATGTCCCAAGTTTTCCTGGAGTTAAAAGAGATTCTGCTTTGGGAAGAGTTTACACTATTCATCCAAATAATACAGAATGTTTTTACTTAAGACTTTTACTACATTTTGTAAGAGGCCCAACTTCATTTGTAAGTTTAAAAACAGTTAATGGTATAACATACGCATCATTTCAATTGGCGTGTAAAGCTCTAGGATTACTAGAAGATGATAGGCACTGGGATTCAACAATAGCCGACGCCGTAACATGTCAAAATCCAACAAAGTTGCGAGAACTTTTTGCAATAATGTTAGTATTTTGTCAAATATCGGATGCCCTAAGACTTTGGAACACTCATAAAGAAAGTTTCTCAGAAGATATTTTAAGAGCCTTTAATTTTATACATGACAGAAGTATTGATCAGAATGAAGAAAATGATGTTTTTAATAAATGTCTTATTTTCATTGAAGATATTGTACTGTCTATTGGTGGCCAAAACTTGACAAATTATGGACTTCCACAACCAATTAGATCCGGTGTAATTTTACAAAATATTGATTATTACAGAGAAACAAATTATGAAAATAGAGATAATTTTGTTGTTCAAAATGAGCTACTTCTTACTGCCGAGCAAAAACAAGTATACGAAAAAATACTACATAGCGTTGAAGCACAAAAAGGAGAAATATATTTCTTAGATGCACCTGGTGGAACAGGTAAAACGTTTCTTTTAAATTTATTATTGGCAAAGGTACGGCAAGGTAATAAAATTGCATTGGCCGTTGCTTCTTCCGGTATCGCACAGCGCATTCTACATTTAAGATTCCATTTAATTTGATTAATTTAGAAACACCACATTGCTCTATTTCAAAGCAAAGTAATATTGCTGCTGTGCTCAAAGAATGCAAGTTAATTGTTTGGGATGAGTGTACTATGGCCCATAAAGGTGCTTTTGAAGCTGTGGATCGATCTTTGAAAGACATTCGAGATAGTGAATACCTAATGGGTGGCATAACTGTTCTCTTAGCTGGTGATTTTCGACAAACTCTTCCTGTTATCCCCAGAGGAACAAGAGCTGATGAAATAAATGCGTGCTTAAAGTCTTCAATTTTGTGGCCCAAAATACATAAAATGGCATTATCGAAAAATATGCGAGTGCACTTAAATGGTGATACTATAGCTGGTGAATTTGCAGAAATGCTTCTTAAAATAGGAAATGGATTACTTCCAACCTATGATGGCAAAATAATTTTACCATCAACTTTATGTCATGTTGTTAAAAGTATTGAAGAACTTACTTTAAAAATATTTCCAGATATTAAAAATATCACGGTAAAACCACTTGAATGGTTATCAGAACGTGCTATTTTGACCGCAAGAAATGACAATGCATTAGAAATAAACGAGTTTTTATTAAAATCATTTCAAAGTCCAGAAATGACATATAACTCTATTGATTCTGTGATTGAAGTCGAAGATGCAGTTCATTACCCCGTCGAATTTCTTAATTCATTAAATCCGTCTGGCTTGCCTCAACATAAGTTAACTTTAAAGATTGGTTCACCTGTAATGTTGATTCGCAACTTAAAGCCGCCAAAACTGTGCAATGGTACAAGATTGCAAGTTATGAATCTTCATAAAAATGTTGTCGAAGCAATGATCTTTACTGGCAATGGTATAGGGGAAACGGTTCTAATACCCAGAATTCCATTAATACCTTCTGATGCTGAATTGCCATTTCAATTTAAAAGATTGCAATTTCCCTTAAAAGTTTGCTTTGCCCTAACAATAAATAAATCACAGGGACAAACTCTTAAATTAGCCGGACTAGACTTAAGAAACGATTGTTTCTCTCATGGCCAATTTTATGTAGCTTGCTCAAGAGTCAGTTCACCAAAGAGTTTAGTTGTATTAGCACCTGACGGAAAGACAGCAAATGTCGTTTATCAAGAAGCTCTTAACAAATGTTAATAAGCTCTAAATAAATTAAACATGTGGATAAGGCCTACTGGGGAAACCACAATAAAAAATGACGCGTCTGATTCTCTACCTCAATGGTGGCGTGGAAAAGAGAATATTAAATATTTTGCTATAATATATGTTGTTATATATTTTCTTATTTATTTATTTTATATCTATCTATACTATTTCTAAAATTAATAAAAACTACTAAAACTTTAATTTATATACACCATCGGCGCAGCGAAGCAAGCGGGTCCCTTACTAGTCTATATATATAAAATAGTTTGTCCTGACTGATTGTTGAGAGACCCACAGCCTAAACGAAAAGAGCTAGAAGGCTGAAATTTTCACCAAATATTCCAATCAGGTTGAAAGTGAGCACTAAGAAAGGATTTTGAATTTGGATTAAATTTTGAACAACTCAATTAATTGCATTAATCACTTTACCTCATTCTAACACTCTGGCGCCTCATTGTCGCACAAGCTGTGAGTTTCAACGCCGCCGAGGTTTCAAACAAAAAAATAAAAAAAATGACCCATTCCACTTTTTGTCTCTCTCCGTTATTCTCTTTTCTTCTTTGTGCCTTTGACAATTGTTTTTCGAATTAAGTAGCATTTGTTGTTGTTGTTGTTAGTAAGTGTTGTTGTTGCTTCTTTTTGTTGGTATCATTGATTTAAAACAAATCAATTAAAACATAATTTGTTTTTGTACACCAGAATATGTTACGCGATTGGTTTTACCTACATACTTGCTAATTATCAAACAAAACTTAACACACAAATACCTATTGCCATTGTTGTTTTGATATTATTTTCAAACTGACATTTGTAACTTTAGTTGGTGTTGCAAATGCACATATGTACATACATACACATGTATGTACGTGCATTTTCATTGTTTAGTACCTACATACATATGTATTAACAAAAATGCAAGTGCATATATTGGTTAATGCACGCACACATTGTTGCATCTGTATCAAGCTAATATATATATATACGAGTTGATAAAATCAAAACAAATGAGTCTTCTTTTTCTTTTCTTCTTTGTGCCCATGACAATTGATTTACGACCCCAGCAGCGTTTGTTGTTGTTGTTAAGTGTTGTTGTTGCTTCTTTTTGTTGGTATCATTGATTTAAAACAAATCAATTAAAACATAATTTGTTTTTGTACACCAGAATATGTTACGCGATTGGTTTTACCTACATACTTGCTAATTATCAAACAAAACTTAACACACAAATACCTATTGCCATTGTTGTTTTGATATTATTTTCAAACTGACATTTGTAACTTTAGTTGGTGTTGCAAATGCACATATGTACATACATACACATGTATGTACGTGCATTTTCATTGTTTAGTACCTACATACATATGTATTAACAAAAATGCAAGTGCATATATTGGTTAATGCACGCACACATTGTTGCATCTGTAGCAAGCTAATCTATATATATAAAATAGTTTGTCCTAACTGATTGTTGAGAGACCCACAGCCTAAACGAAAAGAGCTAGAAGGCTGAAATTTTCACCAAATATTCCAATCAGGTTGAAAGTGAGCACTAAGAAAGGATTTTGAATTTGGACCACTCCTTCAAGTACCTCCTTAACACTTAAGTCCTTTTTTTCCCAACTTTTGTACTAGAGCTATGCTTTAAAATAATCAATTATTACGAAACTTGGTCAGGACATGGAGGCGAGTAAAAAAATTATGGATGGAAAATTTGAACCCGATCCAACAACTCCTTGGGGCACCTCCCATACACTTATTTTATGGAGCATGCTTATCTATATATATAAAATAGTTTGTCCTAACTGATTGTTGAGAGACCCACAGCCTAAACGAAAAGAGGTAGAAGGCTGAAATTTTCACCAAATATTCCAATCAGGTTGAAAGTGAGCACTAAGAAAGGATTTTGAATTTGGACCACTCCTTCGAGTACCTCCTAAGCACTTAAGTCCTTTTTTCCCAACTTTTGTACTAGAGCTATGCTTTAAAATTAATCAATTCTTACAAAACTTGGTTACGACATGGAGGCGTGTAAAAAAATTATGGATGCAAAATTTGGACCCGATCCGACAACTCCTTGGGCCACCTCCCTTTACACTTATGTTATGGAGCGTGCTTATCTATATATATAAAATAGTTTGTCCTAACTGATTGTTGAGAGACCCACAGCCTAAACGAAAAGAGGTAGAAGGCAGAAATTTTCACCAAATATTCCAATCAGGTTGAAAGTGAGCACTAAGATAAGGTACTAAGGTAACTCCTTCAAGTACCTCCTAAACCATTGTTGTCCTTTTTCCAACTTTTGTACTAGAGCTATGCTTTAAAATTAATCAATTCTTACAAAACTTGGTCACGACATGGAGGCGAGTAAAAAAATATATGGATGCAAAATTTGGACCCGATCCGACAACTCCTTGGGGCACCTCCCATACACTTATGTTATGGAGCGTGCTTATCTATATATATAAAAGAGTTTGTCCTGACTGATTGTTGAGAGACCCACAGCCTAAACGAAAAGAGCTAGAAGGCTGAAATTTTCACCAAATATTCCAATCAGGTTGAAAGTGAGCACTAAGAAAGGATTTTGAATTTGGATTAAATTTTGAACAACTCAATTAATTGCATTAATCACTTTACCTCATTCCAACACTCTGGCGCCTCATTGTCGCACAAGCTGTGAGTTTCAACGCCGCCGAGATTTCAAACAAAAAAAAATAAAAAAAATGACCCATTCCACTTTTTGTCTCTCTCCGTTATTCTCTTTTCTTCTTTGTGCCTTTGACAATTGTTTTTCGAATTAAGTAGCATTTGTTGTTGTTGTTGTTAGTAAGTGTTGTTGTTGCTTCTTTTTGTTGGTATCATTGATTTAAAACAAATCAATTAAAACATAATTTGTTTTTGTACACCAGAATATGTTACGCGATTGGTTTTACCTACATACTTGCTAATTATCAAACAAAACTTAACACACAAATACCTATTGCCATTGTTGTTTTGATATTATTTTTAAACTGACATTTGTAACTTTAGTTGGTGTTGCAAATGCACATATGTACATACATACACATGTATGTACGTGCATTTTCATTGTTTAGTACCTACATACATATGTATTAACAAAAATGCAAGTGCATATATTGGTTAATGCACGCACACATTGTTGCATCTGTATCAAGCTAATCTATATATATAAAATAGTTTGTCCTGACTGATTGTTGAGAGACCCACAGCCTAAACGAAAAGAGCTAGAAGGCTGAAATTTTCACCAAATATTCCAATCAGGTTGAAAGTGAGCACTAAGAAAGGATTTTGAATTTGGATTAAATTTTGAACAACTCAATTAATTGCATTAATCACTTTACCTCATTCTAACACTCTGGCGCCTCATTGTCGCACAAGCTGTGAGTTTCAACGCCGCCGAGGTTTCAAACAAAAAAAAAATAAAAAAAATTACCCATTCCACTTTTTGTCTCTCTCCGTTATTCTCTTTTCTTCTTTGTGCCTTTGACAATTGTTTTTCGAATTAAGTAGCATTTGTTGTTGTTGTTGTTAGTAAGTGTTGTTGTTGCTTCTTTTTGTTGGTATCATTGATTTAAAACAAATCAATTAAAACATAATTTGTTTTTGTACACCAGAATATGTTACGCGATTGGTTTTACCTACATACTTGCTAATTATCAAACAAAACTTAACACACAAATACCTATTGCCATTGTTGTTTTGATATTATTTTCAAACTGACATTTGTAACTTTAGTTGGTGTTGCAAATGCACATATGTACATACATACACATGTATGTACGTGCATTTTCATTGTTTAGTACCTACATACATATGTATTAACAAAAATGCAAGTGCATATATTGGTTAATGCACGCACACATTGTTGTATCTGTAGCAAGCTAATATACATATATACGAGTTGATAAAATCAAAACAAATGAGTTTTTTTCGTTTCTTCTTTGTGCCCATGACAATTGATTTACGACCCCAGCAGCGTTTGTTGTTGTTGTAAGTGTTGTTGTTGCTTCTTTTGTTGGTATCATTGATTTAAAACAAATCAATTAAAACATAATTTGTTTTTGTACACCAGAATATGTTACGCGATTGGTTTTACCTACATACTTGCTAATTATCAAACAAAACTTAACACACAAATACCTATTGCCATGTTGTTTGATATTATTTTCAAACTGACATTTGTAACTTTAGTTGGTGTTGCAAATCTATGTACATACATACACATGTATGTACCTCATTTACATTGTTTTGTTAATACATATATTTAAAAAAATCAAGTGCAAATCAAACACACTGTTAGTGTAGAAAATTAAGAAATGTATTTAACATTTACATATATACGTAATAATGCATAAACCTGGCATAGATATGTACATATGTATATTCATGTAATTTGTATTTGTTTTTTTTTTATATCGAGCATTTAGTGCGTAAATAATTAGTCTTGAACATCTTTGTATTGGTAGATTTTTTAACTTGCTGCTTATCTAAATTAGACAAAACGTAACACATAAACATTATTGATATACAATTTTGAACAAGCAAAGCAAAACATATAAGTTTGTATGCATTTGCATCATGCTCTTTGCATAACGCTCTTGATTCCAAACCCAAAGAGCGTTTAAGACTTAACAGAGCGCGCGTCTCTTTTATAACCGGCGTTAGATATTAAATATTTTGCGTTCACTCTCTTTTTATGCGCGCGCTTTGCATGAGTTTAATAACCCTAATTAGCCGAAATCTGTAACAACAAAGGCGCATGATCAGAGCGAGATTTGAAAATAATTTGTTATCCAGCATCGAGAATGAAGAGCGATGCGCGCGCGTGTTCAAGTTTTAAGCCGCCTCTTTGGTTTTGGGACCAAGAGCGCGACTCACACGTATGACGCAGACATGCGTAGATTCGCTCTATTCTATGAATGTATTTATTCATGATGCAGGTGTTCCTATGCCGACTGTCACCATAACACGAGAATGAGGGAGTCGGAAAGCAAGTAAGAAGGCTTTAGTTGTGTAATCCCGACTAAAAAATACCTTGCATTTTATTGACTTGCAGAAGTCCAGTTTTTCTTGACTAAACTTTAATATTAATTATCTTTGGATTTAGATATAGAAAAATTTTTGCCCTTTTCGACCAAATTTTCACAGAATTTATTAAGTCAGTCATAGTTTAAATTTTCATATTTTCAAAATTCCCTTTTCTTTCGTTATCGACTACATCTGTATATCCGCTCAGAATAGTTATCGATAGTTTGAAATAAACTTGATTTGCCTATGGCTTAGAAGAAGCTATGTTCTTAATATGAAGTCTTTAGCTCTTATAGTCTTTGAAATCGACGCGTGCATACATAGGTTAGACAGACGGAAGGACAGGCAGACGGACATGGCTATACCGACGAGGTTGTTGATGCTTTTTTAGTATATATGCACTTTATTGGGTCGGAGATGCTTCCTTCTCTGTGTTACATACTTTTGCACAAAACAAATATACCCTTTTTTACCCAGTTCATGGGATCAGGGTATAAAAATATCAGTAAATGCAAAAAAATTTGTTCTTGCTGTTTTTGTCTATCGCTTTCGGCTTATGCACATACGAAATTGGTTTCCTATGATTGAAAGCAATTGCAACAACTAACAAGTAAGAAGGCTCCAGCCGAGAAATCCCGACTAGGACATACCCTTAACCCGATACTTAACGCTTACAGTTATTTATGTGTATTAACTCAGTGACCAATATAACCAAACTTCATACTGAGATATCTCCGATGTTTTTGAACCGATTTAGATCAATTTTTTTAAATGTTTATTATTTTATTTGTAGATTCAAGCCCCATTTTCACAATTTTGAAATTAAAGATTTTTTTGTAAGTCTCAAATTCTTATAGTCTCTAAGATCTACGCGTTCATACAGACAGACAGACGGACAGACCGACAGACGGACAGACGGTCAGACAGACATGGCAAGATCGACTCAGCTGTTAATGCTGATCAAGAATATATATACTTTATGGGGTCGGAGATGCTTCCTTCTGTCTGATACATACATTTGGACAAAACCATTATACCCTTATTTACCCATTTTATGGGTTAAGGGTATAAAAATGACTGAGAGCAATGCGACTGGCTTAAGAGAGATCAATTTACAGAAATAACTGTAACCCTTTCAGCTCTCAGAGAATTCTTAAATTTTTACTTCAGTGTGCAATTTTTGTATTGGCTTATTTCATTTATATTTTAAAACCGAACATGAGCGGATATTGGGCACCAGCGGCACCTCAGCAATATTATTTGCCGGCGCAACAGCAGCAGCAGCAGTTCCAGCTACAGCAGCAGTTCCAGCCGCAGCAGCAGTTCCAGCCACAGCCACAGCAGCAGTTCCAGCCACAGCCACAGCAGCAGTTCCAGCCACTGCAGCAGCAGCAGTTCCAGCCACTGCAGCAGCAGCAATTTCAGCCACAGCTGCTGCATTTTCAGCCGGAGCAGCAACAGCTGTTTCATCAGCAGCCATTGGTACAGCCACTGCAGCGTCAACATCAGCTCCAACGACAGCAGCAGCAGCAGCCACAGCAGCAGCAGCGGCAACAGCATCAGTTAAGGCAAGTTAAAAAACCTTTGAAGCTGCGTCAGCAACAGGACCTTAAATCGCTGCATCAGAAAATTTTCAATTTAAACAAAAAATTAAATTTAATAATTAAAAAGCAAAAGCAAATAGTAGTGCAAAACAAAAAAGCAATTGAAGCAATGAATTTGGAGATAAAAAAACAATGCAAGGAGGAGTTGCAAAAGTTGCAAAATGAGATGAATGTTTTAAAAATAGATTGAGAACAATTTAACTCATGTTGCAGCTTCTGCAACTCCTCCTTGCATTCTTTTTTAACCCCAACTTCATTGCTTCAAATGCGTTTCTGTTTTGCACTGCTATTTGTTTAAATGCTTTCTTATACAGCGATTTATGTTTTGTTGCTACCGCAGCTTCAAAGGTTTTTTTAACAGCCCCAACCGCAACAGCCTCCGTCAAAGCAGCAGCCATTTCATCAGCATATTTATATTTTTATTTTAAAAACTGTATTTTTTTAAATATAATTTAATCTGTAATCAATTTTCAACAAACACTAAGAAATTTAATCTTAAGAAATGTAATCTATTAGTACATAAATACACATGCCGGGAGTTTGAATTTACAATAACAAAATACATAGAGTTTTTTCTTTTCTTCTTTGTGCAATTTGATAATTGTTTTTAAGTTGCGAGTAGTTGCGTTTGTTGTTTAGTAAGTGTTGTTGTTGGGCTCGCAATCCTTTTTTTGTTGGTATCATTGATTTAAAACAAATCAATTAAAACATAATTTGTTTTAATATGTTATGCACCAGAATGATGTTACGTTACATACTTGCTAATTATCAAACAAAACTTAACACACAAATACCTATTGCCATTGTTGTTTTGATATTATTTTCAAACTGACATTTGTAACTTTAGTTGGTGTTGCAAATGCACATATGTACATACATACACATGTATGTACGTGCATTTTCATTGTTTAGTACCTACATACATATGTATTAACAAAAATGCAAGTGCATATATTGGTTAATGCACGCACACATTGTTGCATCTATAGCAAAGCTAATCTATATATATAAAATAGTTTGTCCTGACTGATTGTTGAGAGACCCACAGCCTAAACGAAAAGAGCTAGAAGGCTGAAATTTTCACCAAATATTCCAATCAGGTTGAAAGTGAGCACTAAGAAAGGATTTTGAATTTGGATTAAATTTTGAACAACTCAATTAATTGCATTAATCACTTTACCTCATTCCTACACTCTGGCGCCCCATTGTCGCACAAGCTGTGAGTTTCAACGCCGCCGAGGTTTCAAACAAAAAAAATAAAAAAATGACCCATTCCACTTTTTGCCGTCGAGAGGTCTCTCTCCGTTATTCTCTTTTCTTCTTTGTGCCTTTGACAATTGATTTACGTCCCCGGCAGCGTTTGTTGTTGTTGTAAGTGTTGTTGTTGCTTCTTTTTGTTGGTATCATTGATTTAAAACAAATCAAT
This sequence comes from Scaptomyza pallida, assembly GCA_018152965.1. Taxonomy (NCBI): domain Eukaryota; kingdom Metazoa; phylum Arthropoda; class Insecta; order Diptera; family Drosophilidae; genus Scaptomyza; species Scaptomyza pallida. Next base: position 10,620 of record JAECXP010000124.1, on the reverse strand, counting down.
TAAAACATAATTTGTTTTTGTACACCAGAATATGTTACGCGATTGGTTTTATCTACATACTTGCTAATTATCAAACAAAACTTAACACACAAATACCTATTGCCATTGTTGTTTTGAATTATTTTCAAACTGACATTTGTAACTTTAGTTGGTGTTGCAAATGCACATATGTACATACATACACATGTATGTACGTGCATTTTCATTATTTAGTACCTACATACATATGTATTAACAAAAATGCAAGTGCATATATTGGTTAATGCACGCATACATTGTTGTATCTGTATCAAGCTAATCTATATATATAAATAGTTTGTCCTGATTGTTGAGAGGCCCACAGCCTAAACGAAAAGAGCTAGAAGGCTGAAATTTTCACCAAATATTCCATTCAGGTTAAAAGTGAGCACTTAGAAAGGATTTTTAATTTGGACCACCCCTTCGAGTACCTCCCAAAATCTAATTGCATTAATCACTTTACCTCATTCCACCATTCTGGCGCCTCATTGTCGCACAAGCTGTGAGTTTCAACGCCGCCGTGTACAAAAAAAAATACATGACCCATTCCACTACTGCCGTCTGCGCACAAGCTATTGCGGCCACTAAAAAAACAAAACAAATCACCCATTCCACTTCTGCCGTCTGTAGATGTGTCGCCGTTATTCTCTTTTCTTTTTTGTTGTTGTTGTTGTTAGTAAGTGTTGTTGTTGGGCTCGCAATGCTTCTTTTGTTGGTATCATTGATTTAAAACAAATCAATTAAAACATAATTTGGTTTTGTACACCAGAATATGTTACGATTGGTTTTACCTACATACTTGCTATTATCAAACAAAACTTAACACACAAATACCTATTGCCATTGTTATTCTGATATAATTTTTGAGCTGACATTTGTAACTTTGCTTGGTGTTGCAAATGCACATATGTATGTACGTACATTTAACATTCTTTTGTACATACATATATACAACAAAAAATGCAAGTGCAAATATATGTATACACAGTGCAAAAACAAACGCACCAACAAATAGAAACTTAAGAAAATGTAATCTGCATACATATGTATGTATATTTAATGCAAAAAAGTTGTATAGATATGTACATATGTACATACATTCAATTTGTTTTTTTGTTTTTATAGCGAGCCCTTTGCGCGATAACAATTAATCTTGAACATCTTTGTATAGTGGTAGATTTGCTTACTTGCTGCTTATCTAACTCAGACAAAACGTCGTACCACACAAACATTGTTGATATACAATTTGAACAAGCAAGCAAAGCACATATGTAAGTTTGTATGTATTTGTAAAGTATGGGGTTTTGGGTATAAAAAGGCAGGCAGAAGGGGTAGACGTGACATTCAGATTTGTGATGCATATCTGTGGCGGATGGCACCTTCTATCTTCCTATCAAGTTTGGAGACTAGCGCAAAAACTGAGAAAGATATTTAGGTGGGCGGTATAAGTGGGTGTGGCATCAAATATTGCACATTTGTTACGGATGTCACTAACAATGTTTCAAATTTGGTGACTCTAGCGTAAGAAAGTGGGAAAAATATAGAAATTTCAGATTTTACGAGGTGGGTGGAAAAGGTGGGCGTGGCATATAAAACTTTGTTGTAGATCGGTTACGGATGTCACTAACAATGTTTCTACCGAATTTGGTGACTCTAGCCCGAAAACTGAAAAGATAGAGAGTTTTCAGATTTTAGAAGGTGGGCGGTATCAGTGGGGCGTGGCATTCAAAATTTTAATGCATATCTTTGTAAGACTTCAGCATCTACCTTCCCATCAAATTTCGTGAGTATAGCTTTAAAACTGTGGGAAATACAGTCATTTTCGATTATATCTGATGGGGGGGCTGGGGCGGAAGAGGTGGGCGTTGCATCCAAACTTTCGATGCAGTTTTTGAGGAATGTCATCGGCTATCTTGCCCACAAATTTGGTGACTCTAGCTATTAAAATGTGATATATATATGTGTTTTATCGATTTGCACATCGAAGTATCGATTTGTTATCGATTTCCCAGGGCCCCTGAGGTCGTAGAGCCAAATTTAACACTTTGTCTGACGAAGGTATGTACCAAGATATTTGCAAAGTTGCAAGGCTCTAGCTTTAAGGGTGTCGAAAAAAGTTGCGTTCAAACGGACGGACGGGCGGACGGACGGACAGACACTCTCTTGACGGGCATTGCATAAACCCAATATAATATGATACCTTTGGTATCAAAGTATATTGACGCGTCTGATTCTCAACCTCAATGATGGCGTGAAAAAGGAAATATTAAATACTTTGATAATATGTTGTTAAACATTTTCTAACTTATTTATTTTATATCTATTGCTAAAATTGCTAAAATTTTGTTAAAACTTTCGGCGCAGCGAAGCAAGCAGGGCACTTACTAGTCTATATATATAAAATAGTTTGTCCTGACTGATTGTTGAGAGACCCACAGCCTAAACGAAAAGAGCTAGAAGACTGAAATTTTCACCAAATATTCCAATTCAGGTTGAAAGTGAGCACTAAGAAAGGATTTTGAATTTGGATTAAATTTTGAACAACTCAATTAATTGCATTAATCACTTTACCTCATTCTAACACTCTGGCGCCTCATTGTCGCACAAGCTGTGAGTTTCAACGCCGCCGAGGTTTCAAACAAAAAAAAAAAAAAAAAAAACCCATTCCACTTTTTGTCTCTCTCCGTTATTCTCTTTTCTTCTTTGTGCCTTTGACAATTGTTTTTCGAATTAAGTAGCATTTGTTGTTGTTGTTGTTAGTAAGTGTTGTTGTTGCTTCTTTTGTTGGTATCATTGATTTAAAACAAATCAATTAAAACATAATTTGTTTTTGTACACCAGAATATGTTACGCGATTGGTTTTACCTACATACTTGCTAATTATCAAACAAAACTTAACACACAAATACCTATTGCCATTGTTGTTGATATTTTTTCAAACTGACATTTGTAACTTTAGTTGGTGTTTGCAAATGCACATATGTACATACATACACATGTATGTACGTGCATTTTCATTGTTTAGTACCTACATACATATGTATTAACAAAAAATGCAAGTGCATATATTGGTTAATGCACGCACATTGTTGCATCTGTATCAAGCTAATCTATATATATAAAAGAGTTTGTCCTAACTGATTGTTGAGAGCCCACAGCCTAAACGAAAAGAGGTAGAAGGCAGAAATTTTCACCAAATATTCCATTCAGGTTGTAAGTGAGCACTAAGAAAGGATTTTGAATTTGGACCTCCTTCAAGTACCTCCTTAACACTTAAGTCCTTTTTTTCAACTTTTGTACTTAGAGCTATGCTTTTAAAATAATCAATTTCAAAAACTTGGTCACGACATGGAGCGTGTAAAAAAATTATGGATGCAAAATTTGGACCCGATCCGACAACTCCCTTGGGGCACCTCCATACACTTATGTTATGGAGCGTGCTTATCTATATATATAAAATAGTTTGTCCTAACTGATTGTTGAGAGACCCACAGCCTAAACGAAAAGAGGTAGAAGGCAGAAATTTTCACCAAATATTCCAATCAGGTTGAAAGTGAGCACTAAGATTTAGAATGGTTAAAGTTTGAACAACTCCATTCGAGTACACTTTACCTCACTAAAGCCCTTTTCCCAACTTTGTACTAGAGCTGCTTTAAATTAATCAACTCTTACAAAACTTGGTCTGACAAGGAGGCGAAAAAAAAAATTATGGATGCAAAATTTGGACCCGATCCGACAATCTCCTTGGTATCCTTGTGCCATGACAATTATGTTAATTGGGAGCGTTTATCTATATATATAAAAGTTAGTTTGTCCTGATGGTGCTTCTTTTTGTTGAGAGACCCACAGCCTAAAACGAAAGAGCTAAGGCTGAAATTTTCTACCCAAATATTCCAATCAGGTTGAAAGTGAGCACTAAGAAAGGATTTTGAATTAGACCACTCCATTCTGTTACCTCCTTGTCGTTTAAACCCTTTTTTTCCCAAATGACTTTGTAACTAGAGCTAGTGCTTAAAAATTAAGCAATGTACAAATACTTGGTACATGACATGGAATAGTGCGTAAAAAATAATGGATGCAAAATTTGGACCCGATCCGATCTACTCTGGTTAGTGCACCTCCCATACATTGATGCATCTGGAGCGTGCTTATCTATATATAAAATAGTTTGTCCTGACTGATTGTTGAGAGACCCACAGCCTAAACGAAAAGAGCTAGAAGGCTGAAATTTTCACATAATATTCCATTCAGGTTGAAAGTGAGCACTAAGAAAGGATTTTTAATTTGGATTAAATTTTGAACAACTCAATTAATTGCATTAATCACTTTACCTCATTCCAACACTCTGGCCCTCATTGTCGCTGTGAGTTTCAACGCCGCCGAGGTTTCAAAAAAAAAAAATAAAAAAATGACCCATTCCAGTTTTTGTCGGATCTCACCGTAGTCTCTTTGCTCTTTGTGCCTTTGACAATTGTTTTCGGAATTAAGTAGCATTGTTGTTGTTGATATTAGTGCAAACAGTTGTATTAATCTTCTTTTTGTTGGTATCGTTGATTTAAAACAAATCAATTAAAACATAATTTGTTTTTGACATTTATTTGGGATATGTTACCGCAGTTTGGACTCTTTGCAAAAACCTACACACTTGCTAATTATGGCAAAACAATCCTTAACACACCTGTTTCGGATGTTACCATTGTTGTTTTGATATTTTTTTCAAAACTGACATTTGTAAAGATATAGACGGGGTGCAAATGGCGTGGCATAAAACATGCATGCAGCATCTGTTACGAAATGCACTTTCTGTTCACTACCAAACTTGGTGACTCTACTCAAAAATAGTGAAGATGCATACTTTGGGTTGTTATTAGCCGGTTGGGTACGTCCGTTGTTTGGGGGCGGCACGATGCAGCATCTACCTCATGTCAAATTTGGTGGTTGACCTAAAACAAAGACCCACAGGCATTTTTGTTTATAATTTAAGTGGGGCTGGGGGGCAGGTGGGCGGGTAATTCAACTTTTAATCCAGTTTGGGAATGTCATCGGCCTCTTGCCCCCAAATTTGGTACTCTAGCTGATAAATGGTTTATACATTCGTGTTTCATCGATTCACACAAAACGAGGTTAACACACAAATACCTATTGCCATTGTTGTTTGATATTATTTTCAAACTGACATTTGTAACTTTAGTTGGTGTTGCAAATGCACATATGTACATACATACACATGTATGTACGTGCATTTTCATTGTTTAGTACCTACATACATGTATTAACAAAATGCAAGTGCATATATTGGTTAATGCACGCACACACTAATCTATAAATCAAAAACTACATACATACGAGTTGATAAAATCAAAACAAATGAGTTTTTCTCTTTTCTTCTTTGTGCCTTTGACAATTGATTTACGACTCCAGCAGCTTTGTTTGTTGTTGTTGTAAGTGTTGTTGTTGCTTCTTTTGTTAGTATCATTGATTTAAAACAAATCAATTAAACATAATTTGTTTTGTACACCAGAATATGTTACGCGATTGGTTTTACCTACATACTTGCTAATTATCAAACAAAACTTAACACACAAATACCTATTGCCATTGTTGTTTTGATATTATTTTCAAACTGACATTTGTAACTTTAGTTGGTGTTGCAAATGCACATATGTACATACATACACATGTATGTACGTGCATTTTCATTGTTTAAGTACCTACATACATATGTATTAACAAAAAATGCAAGTGCATATATTGGTTAATGCACGCACACATTGTTGCATCTGTATCAAGCTAATCTATATATATAAAAGAGTTTGTCTGCTGACTGATTGTTGAGAGACCCACAGCCTAAAACGAAAAGAGCTAGAATAAAATTTTCACCAATATTCCATTCAGGTTGAAAGTGAGCACTAAGAAAGGATTTTGAATTTGGATTAAATTTTAAAACTAAATTTAATTAAGTCCTTTTACTCAATTTGTACTTTGATCAATCCTTTAACAAATCAATTCTAACAAAACTTGGTCGTGGACGTAAAATTATGATTTTGGCCCCGATCCGACAACCTTGGTCCCACACCTTTGCAGCGTCTTATCTATTATATAAACGTTTGTCACTTTGTTGGGATAGCAAAAACAATGTTCACCAAATTCCAACGTGAAGTGCATTACATTGTTTTGAACCTGATTAAATCTTGAACAAAATAATTAATCATTTCCCTCATACACCCCGGTGCATTCATTGTCGCACAAGCTGTGAGTTTCAACGCCGCCGAGGTTTCAAACAAAAAATAAAAAAATGACCCATTCCACTTTTGTCCCTCCTCCGTTATTCTCTTTTCTTCTTTGTGCCTTTGACAATTGTTTTTCGAATTAAGTAGCATTTGTTGTTGTTGTTAAGTGTTGTTGTTGCTTCTTTTTGTTGGTATCATTGATTTAAAACAAATCAATTAAAACATAATTGTTTTTGTACACCAGAATATGTTACGCGATTGGTTTTACCTACATACTTGCTAATTATCAAACAAAACTTAACACACAAATACCTATTGCCATTGTTGTTTTGATATTATTTTCAAACTGACATTTGTAACTTTAGTTGGTGTTGCAATGCACATATGTACATACATACACATGTATGTACGTGCATTTTCATTGTTTAGTACCTACATACATATGTATTAACAAAAATGCAAGTGCATATATTGGTTAATGCACGCACACATTGTTGCATCTGTATCAAGCTAATCTATATATATAAAAGAGTTTGTCCTGACTGACTGATTGTTGAGAGACCCACAGCCTAAACGAAAAGAGCTAGAAGGCTGAAATTTTCACCAAATATTCAATCAGGTTGAAAGTGAGCACTAAGAAAGGATTTTGAATTTGGATTAAATTTTGAACAACTCAATTAATTGCATTAATCACTTTACCTCATTCCAACACTCTGGCGCCTCATTGTCGCACAAGCTGTGAGTTTCAACGCCGCCGAGGTTTCAAACAAAAAAATAAAAAAAATGACCCATTCCACTTTTTGTCTCTCTCCGTTATTCTCTTTTCTTCTTTGTGCCTTTGACAATTGTTTTTCGAATTAAGTAGCATTTGTTGTTGTTGTTGTTAGTAAGTGTTGTTGTTGCTTCTTTTTGTTGGTATCATTGATTTAAAACAAATCAATTAAAACATAATTTGTTTTTGTACACCAGAATATGTTACGCGATTGGTTTTACCTACATACTTGCTAATTATCAAACAAAACTTAACACACAAATACCTATTGCCATTGTTGTTTTGATATTATTTTCAAACTGACATTTGTAACTTTAGTTGGTGTTGCAAATGCACATATGTACATACATACACATGTATGTACGTGCATTTTCATTGTTTAGTACCTACATACATATGTATTAACAAAAATGCAAGTGCATATATTGGTTAATGCACGCACACATTGTTGCATCTGTATCAAGCTAATCTATATATATAAAATAGAGTTTGTCCTGACTGACTGATTGTTGAGAGACCCACAGCCTAAACGAAAAGAGCTAGAAGGCTGAAATTTTCACCAAATATTCCAATCAGGTTGAAAGTGAGCACTAAGAAAGGATTTTGAATTTGGATTAAATTTTGAACAACTCAATTAATTGCATTAATCACTTTACCTCATTCTAACACTCTGGCGCCTCATTGTCGCACAAGCTGTGAGTTTCAACGCCGCCGAGGTTTCAAACAAAAAAAAAAAAAATGACCCATTCCACTTTTTGTCTCTCTCCGTTATTCTCTTTTCTTCTTTGTGCCTTTGACAATTGTTTTTCGAATTAAGTAGCATTTGTTGTTGTTGTTGTTAGTAAGTGTTGTTGTTGCTTCTTTTTGTTGGTATCATTGATTTAAAACAAATCAATTAAAACATAATTTGTTTTTGTACATTAGAATATGTTACGCGATTGGTTTTACCTACATACTTGCTAATTATCAAACAAAACTTAACACACAAATACCTATTGCCATTGTTGTTTGATATTATTTTCAAACTGACATTTGTAACTTTAGTTGGTGTTGCAAATGCACATATGTACATACATACACATGTATGTACGTGCATTTTCATTGTTTAGTACCTACATACATATGTATTAACAAAAATGCAAGTGCATATATTGGTTAATGCACGCACACATTGTTGTATCTGTATCAAGCTAATCTATATATATAAAAAGTTTGTCCTGACTGATTGTTGAGAGACCCACAGCCTAAACGAAAAGAGCTAGAAGGCTGAAATTTTCACCAAATATTCCAATCAGGTTGAAAGTGAGCACTAAGAAAGGATTTTTAATTTGGATTAAATTTTGAACAACTCAATTAATTGCATTAATCACTTTACCTCATTCTAACACTCTGGCGCCTCATTGTCGCACAAGCTGTGAGTTTCAACGCCGCCGAGGTTTCAAACAAAAAAATAAAAAAAAATGACCCATTCCACTTTTGTCTCTCTCCGTTATTCTCTTTTCTTCTTTGTGCCTTTGACAATTGTTTTTCGAATTAAGTAGCATTTGTTGTTGTTGTTGTTAGTAAGTGTTGTTGTTGCTTCTTTTTGTTGGTATCATTGATTTAAAACAAATCAATTAAAACATAATTTGTTTTTGTACACCAGAATATGTTACGCGATTGGTTTTACCTACATACTTGCTAATTATCAAACAAAACTTAACACACAAATACCTATTGCCATTGTTGTTTTTGATATTTTCAAACTGACATTTGTAACTTTAGTTGGTGTTGCAAATGCACATATGTACATACATACACATGTATGTACGTGCATTTTCATTGATTTAGTACCTACATACATATGTATTAACAAAAATGCAAGTGCATATATTGGTTAATGCACGCACACATTGTTGCATCTGTAACAAGCTAATCTATATATATAAAAGAGTTTGTCCTGACTGACCTGAGAGACCCACAGCCTAAACGAAAAGAGCTAGAAGGCTGAAATTTTCACCAAATATTCCAATCAGGTTGAAAAGTGAGCACTAAGAAAGGATTTTAAATTTGGATTAAATTTTGAACAACTCAATTAATTTTATTAATCACTTTACCTCATTCTAACACTCTGGCGCCTCATTGTCGCACAAGCTGTGAGTTTCAACGCCGAGGGTTTCAAACAAAAAAATATAAAAAAACCCATTCCACTTTTTGTCTCTCTTTTCTTCTCTTTTCTTCTTTGTGCCTTTGACAATTGTTTTCAATTAAGTAGCATTTGTTGTTTGTTGTTAGTAAGTGTTGTTGTTGCTTCTTTTTGTTGGTATCATTGATTTAAAAACAAATCAATTAAAACATAATTTGTTTTTGCACCAGAATATGTTACGCGATTGGTTTTACCTACATTCGCTAATTATCAAACAAAACTTAACACACAAATACCTATTGCCATTGTTGTTTTGATATTATTTTCAAACTGACATTTGTAACTTTAGTTGGTGTTGCAAATGCACATATGTACATACATACACATGTATGTACGTGCATTTTCATTATTTAGTACCTACATACATATGTATTAACAAAAATGCAAGTGCATATATTGGTTAATGCACGCACACATTGTTGCATCTGTATCAAGCTAATCTATATATATAAAAGAGTTTGTCCTGACTGACTATTGTTGAAGTACCCCAAAACGAAAGAGCTAGAAGGCTGAAATTTTGACCCCTAATGATTTACCAATCAGGTTGAAAGTGAGCCTTAGAAAGGATTCTTTAATTTGGATTAATGATTTTGAACAACTCAATTAATTGCATTAATCACTTTACCTCATTCTTACCGTCGCTCATTGTCCCACAAGCTTTGAGTTTCAACCCCCCCGAGGTTTCAAACAAAAAAACTAAAAAAGACCCATTCCACTTTTGTCTCTCTCCCGTTATTCTCTTTTCTTCTTGGCCTTGACAATGTTTTTCAGTCAGTAGCATTTGTTGTTAGTAAGTGTTGTTGTTGCTTCTTTTGTTGGTATCATTGGTTTAAAACAAATCAATTAAAATATAATTTGTTTTGTACATTAGAATGTTACCTGTTGTTTACATACTTGCTAATTATCAAACAAAACTTAAACTTACGAATACCTATTGCCATTGTTGTTTTGATATTGTTTTCAAACTGACCTTTGTACTTTAGTTGGTGTTTGTACATATCATACATAAACATGTTTGTACGTGCATTTTCATTGTTTAGTACCTACATACATATGTATTAACAACAGTAAAGTGCATATATTGGTTAATGCACGCACACATTACTGTATCTTAAAGCTAATGTATATATATAAAAAGAGTCTGTCCTAAGACTGACTGAAATTGAGAGACCCACAGCCTAAACGAAAAGAGCTAGAAGGCCGAAATTTTCTGTATAATATTCCAATCAGGTTGAAAGTGAGCACTAAGAAAGGATTTTAGCATTTGGATTAAATTTTGAACAACTCAATTAATTGCATTAATCACTTTACCTCATTCCACCACTCTGGCGCCTCATTGTCGCACAAGCTGTGAGGTTTTCAACGCCGCCGAGGTTTCAAACAAAAAAAATAAAAAAATGACCCATTCCGCTTTT
>JAECXP010000123.1:1210000-1303827 GCA_018152965.1 Scaptomyza pallida | reverse complement strand
AAATTTCTTAAGGCGCGTTTACAATGTCAGCGTGAGATTGGAACAGGGATCCCAATCTAGCTATCCCTGACTTTTCAGGGATCCCAATCTAATATCCCTGACTTTTCAGGGATCCAAAACGCCCCTGACTTTTCAGGGATCCCACGAATCTATCCGACTCCCTGTTATCCCTGACTTTTCAGGGATCCCAATCTACTCTCATCCCTGACTTTTCAGGGATCCCAATCTAGCTATCCCTGACTTTTCAGGGATCCCAATCTAGCTATCCTGACTTTTCAGGGATCCCAATCTAGCTATCCCTGACTTCTCAGGGATCCCACCCCTGAACTTCCTTTTCAGGGATCCCCAATCTAATATCACCGGATTTTTACACGGACCAACACTTTTACGGTTTTTTTTCAACAGATTTTTTTTTTCTTTAATCTACGGTTGTAAAATTTTTTTTGCAATTTTTGCTTGTTTTTACTAGTACGGTTTTGTACTTATGTTTCTGAGGATTACAACACTTGGCACCATTGCTGAAATAAAACAGGGATAAATAACTGGAAATCCCTGAATTTTCTTAAGGCGCGTTTACAATGTCAGCGTGAGATTGGAACAGGGGGATCCCAATCTAGCTATCCCTGACTTTTCAGCCGCTATCCAAATCTAGCTATCCCTGACTTTTCAGGGATCCCAATCTAGCTATCCCTGACTTTTCAGGGATCCCAATCTAGCTATCCCTGACTTTTCAGGGATCCCAATCTAGCTATCCCTGACTTTTCAGGGATCCCAATCTAGCTATCCCTGACTTTTCAGGGATCCCAATCTAGCTATCCCTGACTTTTCAGGGATCCCAATCTAACTATCCCTGACTTTTCAGGGATCCCAATCTAGCTATCCCTGACTTTTCAGGGATCCCAATCTAGCTATCCCTGACTTTTCAGGGATCCGAATCTAGCTATCCCTGACTTTTCAGGGATCCGAATCCTAGCTATCCCTGACTTTTCAGGGATCCCAATCTAGCTACTTTCATCTATCCCTGACTTTTCAGGGATCCCAATCTAGCTATCCTGACTTTTTCAGGGATCCCAATCTAGCTATCCCTGACTTTTCAGGGATCCCAATCTAACTATCCCTGACTTTTCAGGGATCCCAATCTAGCTATCCTGACTTTTCAGGGATCCCAATCTAGCTATCCCTGACTTTTCAGGGATCCGAATCTAGCTATCCCTGACTTTTCAGGGATCCCAATCTAGCTATCCCTGACTTTTCAGGGGATCCAATCTAGCTATCCCTGACTTTTCAGGGATCCCAATCTAGCTATCCCTGACTTTTCAGGGATCCCAATCTAGCTATCCCTGACTTTTCAGGGATCCCAATCTAGCTATCCCTGACTTTTCAGGGATCCGAATCAAGCTATCCCTGACTTTTCAGGGATCCCAGATCTAGCTATCCCTGACTTTTCAGGGATCCCAATCTAGCTATCCCTGACTTTTCAGGGATCCCAATCTAGCTATCCCTGACTTTTCAGGGATCCCAATCTAGCTATCCCTGACTTTTCAGGGATCCGAATCTAGCTATCCCTGACTTTTCAGGGATCCCAATCTAGCTATCCCTGACTTTTCAGGGATCCCAATCTAGCTATCCCTGACTTTTCAGGTATCCCAATCTAGCTATCCCTGACTTTTCAGGGATCCCAATCTAGCTATCCCTGACTTTTCAGGGATCCCAATCTAGCTATCCCTGACTTTTCAGGGATCCCAATCTAGCTATCCCTGACTTTTCAGGGATCCCAATCTAGCTATCCCTGACTTTTCAGGGATCCCAATCTAGCTATCCCTGACTTTTCAGGGATCCCAATCTAGCTATCCCTGACTTTCAGGGATCCCAATCTAGCTATCCCTGACTTTTCAGGGATCCCAATCTAGCTATCCCTGACTTTTCAGGGATCCCAATCTAGCTATCCCTGACTTTTCAGGGATCCGAATCTAGCTATCCCTGACTTTTCAGGGATCCCAATCCTAGCTATCCCTGACTTTTCAGGGATCCCAATCTAGCTATCCCTGACTTTTCAGGGATCCCAATCTAGCTATCCCTGACTTTTCAGGGATCCCAATCCCTAGCTATCCCTGACTTTTCAGGGATCCCAATCTAGCTATCCCTGACTTTTCAGGGATCCCAATCTAGCTATCCCTGACTTTTCAGGGATCCGAATCTAGCTATCCCTGACTTTTCAGGGATCCCAATCTAGCTATCCCTGACTTTTCAGGGATCCCAATCTAGCTATCCCTGACTTTTCAGGGATCCCCCAGCTATCCCTGACTTTTCAGGGATCCCTAGCTATCCCTGACTTTTCAGGGATCCGAATCAAGCTATCCCTGACTTTTCAGGGATCCCAATCTAGCTATCCCTGACTTTTCAGGGGATCCCAATCTAGCTATCCCTGACTTTTCAGGGGATCCCAATCTAGCTATCCCTGACTTTTCAGGGATCCCAATCTAGCTATCCCTGACTTTTCAGGGATCCGAATCATAGCTATCCCTGACTTTTCAGGGATCCGAATCTAGCTATCCCTGACTTTTCAGGGATCCCAATTAGCTATCCCTGACTTTTCAGGGATCCCAATCTAGCTATCCCTGACTTTTCAGGGATCCCAATCTAGCTATCCCTGACTTTTCAGGGATCCGAATCTAGCTATCCCTGACTTTTCAGGGATCCCAATCTAGCTATCCCTGACTTTTCAGGGATCCCAATCTAGCTATCCCTGACTTTTCAGGGATCCCAATCTAGCTATCCCTGACTTTTCAGGGATCCCAATCTAGCTATCCCTGACTTTTCAGGGATCCCAATCTACCTATCCCTGACTTTTCAGGGATCCCAATCTAGCTATCCCTGACTTTCAGGGATCCCAATCTAGCTATCCCTGACTTTTCAGGGATCCCAATCTAGCTATCCCTGACTTTTCAGTGATCCAATCTGGCTATCCCTGACTTTTCAGGGATCCCAATCTACCTATCCCTGACTTTTCAGGGATCCCAATCTACCTATCCCTGACTTTTCAGGGATCCCAATCTAGCTATCCCTGACTTTTCAGGATACCCAACTCTTTTTTTCAGGGTTTTTTTTACACGGATTTGAAGTTACACGGTTGAAAATTTTTTTTTTCAAATTTTTTTTTTTTTCTTTTATCTAGTACGGTTTTGTAATTATGTTTGTTTTTACTACACTGCACCATTGCTGAAATGAACATACATAGTAATAACTGGGAAATCCCCTTATTCGAAATTTCTTAAGGCGTTTACAATGTCATCCTGAGATTGGAACAGGGATCCCAATCTAGCTATCCCTGACTTTTCAGCTATCCAAATCTAGCTATCCCTGACTTTTCAGGTATCCCAATCTAGCTACCCCGGACTTTTCAGGGATCCCAATCTAGCTATCCCTGACTTTTCAGGGATCCCAATCTAGCTATCCCTGACTTTTCAGCTATCCAAATCTAGCTATCCCTGACTTTTCAGGGATCCCAATCTAGCTATCCCTGACTTTTCAGGGATCCCAATCTAGCTATCCCTGACTTTGCAGGGATCCCAATCTAGCTATCCCTGACTTTTCAGGGATCCGAATCTAGCTATCCCTGACTTTTCAGGGATCCCAATCTAGCTATCCCTGACTTTTCAGGGATCCCAATCTAGCTATCCCTGACTTTTCAGGGATCCCAATCTAGCTATCCCTGACTTTTCAGGGATCCCAATCTACCTATCCCTGACTTTTCAGGGATCCGAATCTAGCTATCCCTGACTTTTCAGGGATCCGAATCTAGCTATCCCTGACTTTTCAGGGATCCGAATCTAGCTATCCCTGACTTTTCAGGGATCCCAATCTAGCTATCCCTGACTTTTCAGGGATCCCAATCTAGCTATCCCTGACTTTTCAGGGATCCAATCTAGCTATCCCTGACTTTTCAGGGATCCCAATCTAGCTATCCCTGACTTTTCAGGGATCCCAATCTAGCTATCCCTGAATTTTCTGGGATCCCAATCTAGCTATCCCTTACTTTTCATGGATCCCAATCTAGCTATCCCTGACTTTTCAGGGATCCCAATCTAGCTATCCCTGACTTTTCAGGGATCCGAATCTAGCTATCCCTGACTTTTCTGGGATCCCAATCTAGCTATCCCTGACTTTTCAGGGATCCCAATCTAGCTATCCCTGACTTTTCAGGTATCCCAATCTAGCTATCCCTGACTTTTCAGGTACACCCAACTCTTTTTTACACGGTTTTTTTTACACGGATTTGAAGTTACACGGTTGAAAATTTTTTTCAAATTTTTTTTTTTTTTTTATCTAGTACGGTTTTGTAATTATGTTTGTTTTTACTACACTTGGCACCATTGCTGAAATGAACATACATAGTAATAACTGGGGAAATCCCCTTATTCGAAATTTCTTAAGGCGCGTTTACAATGTCAGCGTGAGATTGGAACAGGGATCCCAATCTAGCTATCCCTGACTTTTCAGCTATCCAAATCTAGCTATCCCTGACTTTTCAGGGATCCCAATCTACCTATCCCTGACTTTTCAGGGATCCCAATCTACCTATCCCTGACTTTTCAGGGATCCCAATCTAGCTATCACTGACTTTTCAGGGATCCCAATCTAGCTATCCCTGACTTTTCAGGGATCCCAATCTAGCTATCCCTGACTTTTCAGGTATCCCAATCTAGCTACCCCGGACTTTTCAGGGATCCCAATCTAGCTATCCCTGACTTTTCAGGGATCCCAATCTAGCTATCCCTGACTTTTCAGCTATCCAAATCTAGCTATCCCTGACTTTTCAGGGATCCCAATCTAGCTATCCCTGACTTTTCAGGGATCCCAATCTAGCTATCCCTGACTTTTCAGGGATCCCAATCTACCTATCCCTGACTTTTCAGGGATCCGAATCTAGCTATCCCTGACTTTTCAGGGATCCGAATCTAGCTATCCCTGACTTTTCAGGGATCCGAATCTAGCTATCCCTGACTTTTCAGGGATCCGAATCTAGCTATCCCTGACTTTTCAGGGATCCCAATCTAGCTATCCCTGGCTTTTCAGGGATCCGAATCTAGCTATCCCTGACTTTTCAGGGATCCCAATCTAGCTATCCCTGACTTTTCAAGGATCCCAATCTAGCTATCCCTGACTTTTCAGGGATCCGAATCTAGCTATCCCTGACTTTTCAGGTATCCCAATCTAGCTATCCCTGACTTTTCAGGTATCCCAATCTAGCTATCCCTGACTTTTCAGGTACACCCAACTCTTTTTTTACACGGTTTTTTTTACACGGATTTGAAGTTAGTTAGTTAGTTTAAACCGGTCGACCTCCAGAGTGGTCGCGCATAGACCTGCTGGTCCCTAGCGATGCCGGATAGGTTGGGGGAGTAAAACGGAGCTTTAGAGGTTTTTCATCACGTTCACACTTTTAGCGAATTTGAGCATTGCTCTGGGGCAGAGCTTCTTCGCTGCTTCGTTGATTGAGTCCATGAACGGACTGTTGAGGTGCATGAGTCTGGATGGAGCCAGCGCCGGGCACTTGCATAGCAAGTGTTCCAGCGTTTCCTCCACTCCAGGCTCTTTGCATCTCCTGCAGCCATCTTCTATGGTTAGGCCCATCTTTTTTGCATGTGAGGCTGTTAGGCAGTGACCTGTTAATATGCCTGTGAGCAGTCTGCAGTCATTCCTTTGTAGACTCAGCACGAAGTCAGAGAGTTTTCTGCTCCGTTTACTGCACATCGTTTTTGCTACTCTACATCCGCCGGTGTTCTTCCATATGCGGTCTGCATCATAGTTGGCCTTTGCCTCCATGTCGGCGTATAGAGCCCGTAGGGAGACTTGAACGTGTTCAGCAATGTTTCGCGTTCGCACGCCATTTTTTGCTAATTGGTCTGCATGCTCATTGCCTTCAATGCCCTGATGGCTGGGAACCCAATAGATGTGGACCACTCTGGAATCCATAAGTTCATCTATCGCATCCCTGCTCGCCAGGACATTTTTGGAGGTTGTGAGAGCAGACTGTAGCGATTTTATGGCTGCTTGGCTGTCCACAAAGATATTGACCCTGTTCGTTGAAGACCCCGATCTGATTACCGCTTCCACGGCCATCCGTATCGCGAAGACTTCAGCCTGAAATATGCTGCAGTGGTCTGGCAGCTTGTATTCTAAGCTTAATTCAGGCGAGGCGCAGTATACCGCCGCCCCGACTCCTGCGTCCATTTTGGAGCCGTCCGTGAAGATATTGACCGCATTTTGTTGTTGAACACCTGCGCGCCAGTCTTCAGGTCCCATTAGTGTTGGCACTTGCCTTAGGTCGATTTGGGGAGTCATGTAGTCCGTGCCACTTGTGAGCTCCCTTCCCACTGCGCCATGACCGTAGCCTAGCAGTCTCATATTTCCCGTTGCACAAAGGCGTTGGGCGGCTTTCTGTGCAGTTAGACGGGCTTGTACGTTGATTGGTAGCACCCCTGTTATCGTCTCCAGTGCCCTTGTTGGAGTAGTCCGAAGGGCTCCCGTGATGCAGATTAGGGATTGCCGTTGTACCTTTTCCAACAGCTTTAGGTATGTGACTTTCTCCGTGGCCTGCCACCATACCAGTACGCCGTATAGTAGTATTGGCCTCACCACCGAAATGAAGATCCAGTGCATCAGTCTGGGAGAGAGACCCCATTTGCTGCCTAACATCCTCCGCGAGGTGTAGAGCGCGTTGGTAGCCTTTTTCACCCTTTCTTCAGCATTGAGTCTCCACGTCAGTTTTGAGTCCAATATCACTCCTAGGTATTTCACGTGAGTCCTGGGAAGTAGTTGTATGTTGTTGATTCTTGGTGGGCTCCATCTCGGCACCTTGTATCTCTTTGTGAAGAGAATGAGGTCCGATTTGTCAGCGTTGATGCTGAGACCTGCTCTTGTGGCCCAGTTCAGCACTTCCTTTAGCGTTTCATCCATGACTGAGCTAATCGTCGATGGACATTTGCCAGTGATGATTATGCCTATGTCGTCCGCATAGGCAGTTATCCTTGGCGCTCTTCTTTTAAATTTCTTGAGGAGATCGTCAACCGCCAGGTTCCACAGTAGAGGGGATAGGACTCCGCCTTGCGGCGTGCCCCCGTAAACCTCTCTGGTCTGCGTTGTTGGTCCCCATTCGGCACGAACTTTCCTGCAGCTCAGAAGGTTCCGTACCCATCGGTTTATTGCTTGGTTCGAGCAGTTGGTCATGAGTCCTTGCATGATCGCGGCGGTTGATACATTATTGAATGCACCCGAGATGTCAATAAATACACCTAGTGCATAGTCCTTGTGGTGTAGCGCGTTCTCTACAGTGGAAACTACCGAGTGAAGCGCCGTTTCCACAGACTTACCCTTGGTGTATGCGTGCTGATTCGGTTCTAGCTTATATCTGGTGCTAGTTCTTATGTGTAGCTCAAGTAGTTTCTCCATCGTCTTCAGGAGGAACGATGAAAGACTAATCGGCCTGTAGTCCTTGGGTTGGACGTGGCTGCATTTGCCCGCTTTCGGCAGAAAGACCACCCTCGTATTTCTCCATGCTACAGGCACGTATCCTCGTTCCAGGCACGCTGAGTAGATCGCGTGGAGCCATGGTGTGACAGATTCGCTAGCTTCTTTGAGCATGGCCGGGATTATGCCATCAAGCCCCGGGGATTTGTAGCTCGCAAAGGAGCTGATAGCCCACCGGATCTTGTCGTGTGTTACGATGTTTTCGAGGTTTGAAAGTACTGGTGTCCGCTCGGTGCGCCATGATAACGCATCCTCATCGCAAACCGAGCAGCCCGGAAAGTGCGCTTCCAAGAGCGCCTCAAGTGCTTCCGTGCTGTTCTCAGTCCAGCGTCCTTCATTCGTTTTCAGCTGGCTTTGAACGGCTGGCTGTTTAGAAAGTAGTTTTCGCAACCTGGCTGTCTCCGTGACCTTCTCTAGGCCGGTGCAGAAGGTTCTCCAAGAGTCACGTTTGGCTTTCCGAGTTTCTCGTTTGAATGCTCTGAGCCTTATCTTATATTCGTCCCAGACGATTTCATCATCTGCTTTTTTAGCCAGACTGAAGAACTCGTGGACTTCTTTCCTCATTGTCCTAAGCTCAGGAGTCCACCATGGTGGCCTTTGGCTGCGCTTGGACCTCGTCGGTTTGCATGTTTTATGATAGGCTTGCACGAGGTGGTTTGTCAGGAACATCAGAGATTCCTCTATACCCGCCTCCGTGTTTATATGTGGTACAGATGGTAGCGCGTTTTCGAGCCTGCATCTGTACTCCCCCCAGTTTGTGTTCCGAGGGTTTCGGAATGCTACATTGGTTACAGGTTTTAAGTTTGAACTAGTAGTGAAAGAGATGTACTTGTGGTCTGAGAAGGATGGTCTCTCAAGAACTCTCCATTCTTCCACATCGACATCGTTTTTTGTAAAAGTTATATCTAGCACGTTGGATGAAGTCGGTCCTATGTATGTACTGGACTCTCCTACGTTTCTTATGTTTAAGTCGTAATCTAGTATAAAATGGAGTAGTGACTCACCTCTGTCGTTGATGTCAGGACTCCCCCATACCGTGTGGTGGGCATTGGCGTCTGCTCCGACTATCAATGGTTGCCCTTTCGTTGATACATCCCTCAGAAGGCGATGTAATTCTTCAGGTGGCGTCGTGTTGTCGTGTGCCATGTAGCAGGATGCCAGCAGCAGCGGCTGACTTCTCATGCCCTCTATTGCGACGACTGTTAGGTCATCGGTGCTGTAATTAGACATTAAATAGGCATAGATCCCCTTCCTTACTAGGATGGCAGTTCTAGTTCTACTTACTGTGGTCGGGTAGAAGACGTTGAAGTTGTTCGACCTTAGCCCCGAGACTTGGTTGCCCGACGCTATCCAAGGCTCTTGTACTAAGGCCACATCGGCAGGCCCTTCCTCCAGGGTTAGAAGGAGCTCCGCCGACGCCAGCTTGCTCTTATGTAGATTGAGCTGGAGTGCCCTCAGCATTTTGGCTGTTGGATGCACCCAGCTCGGATGTGGCGACTGTCAGCGTCGTGTCAACATCCTCCGTTTCATCTTCGTCGCAGCTGGCTTCTGAGGCCGTGCTAGCGATTTCCAGGCCGCTTGTCGCCTCAATCAGACCAAGATCCTGCTCTACCTCGCCTTGAATGAGTGTAAACTCATTGTTGTCAGTGGGGTGGCGCTTTCTGAGGCGCAGGTAGACACTACCCATGCCCCACGCCATCTTCCCGAAACGCGGATATAGCAAATCCTCGGCCACCTTGCTGATTTGCAGGATCATGTGCTGGCCCTTGCTATCGGGCTTCGCCACATGAAGCACCTGCCAGTCAGCGGTTGGCACGTCCGGGTTTTGCCACTGTAGTAGTCGCAGCGCCTGCTCCTTAGGCACGACTCGCGGAAGGAGCACCTTCGCCTTTGGTACGGAGGGAATCTTTGTTCTCTCCACTACCTCCAGCTGGGCGCCCCCCCACGGAGCCGCCATGGCTGCCACTGCCTGCGTTACCCAATTGAGCGTGTATTCGTCTTTGCAGCTGAGAATCTTAACTCCTGTGTACCACCCCGCGCTATCAAACGAAATGGGTGTGGCATCGGGCTCCAGCATTCTCACCATCAGCGCATCAAGTAGAGCTGACTCCACCTTCTGCCACTGATCAGCCGACATCTTCCCATTAGGATCGCTCCTGTCGATGAGCGCAACGACTAAGTGTCGCTTCGCCACATCGCTGGCGGTTTCCTTCTTGGGTCTCGGGGGCTTAGACCGCTTGCTGGCCGGCACCTCCGATTTGGCTGTCTCCAAGGAACGCTGTCGTTTGACTGCCAGCTGCTCCTCGACCTTGTTTGCGTAGGCACTGGTGGTGGCCTGCATCTGCGGTTTCTGCGCAAAATGCCGCCTGCCCTCCTCAATCTTCTGTTCGGCCCATTGCAGCTTGCTCCTCTCCTCGGGGGTGAGGTTGCTGCTGCTCTGTAGCCGAGCTCTGATCTTTAGAGCCGCCTTGTAGTGTGCCTTCGCTCTCATACCCTCCTTAGACCGCTTGGACCCTGCCATACTAGTGGCCTTGGCATCCTCCTGGTTCAGGATGGGTAGAAGCTTTTCGTCGGCTTCGGTATCTGATGGTTTGCTTGACTCGCAATCGGATTCTGAGCCGAATTCCGCATTGCTTCGCCAAAGCGTGGGTTTTTTGGCAGTAGCGATGCAACTGCTGTGGCCTGCTCCAACCACCGCAGAGGTGTGACCGCTGGCGACACGTTGAGGAGTTGCCCCCCCCCCGTGCCCGCCGGTGGTAGCGGTCGCGCCTTCCACCGACGTTTGGGCTGATATCCCAGCCCGAGTTGCTCCAATCTTTTTTCCTCCATTGTGATTAATTGTTGTTAGGGAATCACCCCTTAGCGTTTTTAGCCTGCCGCCAGGCACCTCCAACCATGGCTTTTTGGTCTCAGTACCTTCAATGTGCCGAGGCCATCAAAGTGTACTGTACCAAAGCCTTAGCTAGGCACTGTACCACCATGGGTGCAGTCGCGCGAGTCGCAGGACAATGCCCGTCTGCTCAGTGGCAGTACAGTGCCCATTGCCCAGCCGGCACCCTCGGGGAGGGTTCAGTTGGAGGATTTCCGCCAGCCGATTTGAAGTTACTCGGTTGAAAATTTTTTTTCAAATTTTTTTTTTTTCTTTTTATCTAGTACGGTTTTGTAATTATGTTTGTTTTTACAACACTTGGCACCATTGCTGAAATGAACATACATAGTAATAACTGGGGAAATCCCCTTATTCGAAATTTCTTAAGGCGCGTTTACAATGTCAGCGTGAGATTGGAACAGGGATCCCAATCTAGCTATCCCTGACTTTTCAGCTATCCAAATCTAGCTATCCCTGACTTTTCAGGGATCCCAATCTACCTATCCCTGACTTTTCAGGGATCCCAATCTAGCTATCCCTGACTTTTCAGGGATCCCAATCTAGCTATCCCTGACTTTTCAGGGATCCCAATCTAGCTATCCCTGACTTTTCAGGGATCCCAATCTGCCTATCCCTGACTTTTCAGGGATCCCAATCTACCTATCCCTGACTTTTCTGGGATCCCAATCTAGCTATCCCTGACTTTTCTGGGATCCCAATCTAGCTATCCCTGACTTTTCAGGGATCCGAATCTAGCTATCCCTGACTTTTCAGGGATCCGAATCTAGCTATCCCTGACTTTTCAGGGATCCGAATCTAGCTATCCCTGACTTTTCAGGGATCCCAATCTAGCTATCCCTGACTTTTCAGGGATCCCAATCTAGCTATCCCTGACTTTTCAGGGATCCCAATCTAGCTATCCCTGACTTTTCAGGGATCCGAATCTAGCTATCCCTGACTTTTCAGGGATCCGAATCTAGCTATCCCTGACTTTTCAGGGATCCCAATCTAGCTATCCCTGACTTTTCAGGGATCCGAATCTGGCTATCCCTGACTTTTCAGGGATCCCAATCTACCTATCCCTGACTTTTCAGGGATCCCAATCTAGCTATCCCTGACTTTTCAGGGATCCCAATCTAGCTATCCCTGACTTTTCAGGGATCCGAATCTAGCTATCCCTGACTTTTCAGGGATCCCAATCTAGCTATCCCTGACTTTTCAGGGATCCGAATCTGGCTATCCCTGACTTTTCAGGGATCCCAATCTACCTATCCCTGACTTTTCAGGGATCCCAATCTAGCTATCCCTGACTTTTCAGGGATCCCAATCTAGCTATCCCTGACTTTTCAGGGATCCCAATCTAGCTATCCCTGACTTTTCAGGGATCCGAATCTGGCTATCCCTGACTTTTCAGGGATCCCAATCTACCTATCCCTGACTTTTCAGGGATCCCAATCTAGCTATCCCTGACTTTTCAGGGATCCCAATCTAGCTATCCCTGACTTTTCAGGTATCCCAATCTAGCTATCCCTGACTTTTCAGGTACACCCAACTCTTTTTTACACGGTTTTTTTTTACACGGATTTGAAGTTACACGGTTGAAAATTTTTTTCAAATTTTTTTTTCTTTTTATCTAGTACGGTTTTGTAATTATGTTTGTTTTTACTACACTTGGCACCATTGCTGAAATGAACATACATAGTAATAACTGGGGAAATCCCCTTATTCGAAATTTCTTAAGGCGCGTTTACAATGTCAGCGTGAGATTGGAACAGGGATCCCAATCTAGCTATCCCTGACTTTTCAGCTATCCAAATCTAGCTATCCCTGACTTTTCAGGTATCCCAATCTAGCTACCCCGGACTTTTCAGGGATCCCAATCTAGCTATCCCTGACTTTTCAGGGATCCCAATCTAGCTATCCCTGACTTTTCAGCTATCCAAATCTAGCTATCCCTGACTTTTCAGGGATCCCAATCTAGCTATCCCTGACTTTTCAGGGATCCCAATCTAGCTATCCCTGACTTTGCAGGGATCCCAATCTAGCTATCCCTGACTTTTCAGGGATCCGAATCTAGCTATCCCTGACTTTTCAGGGATCCCAATCTAGCTATCCCTGACTTTTCAGGGATCCCAATCTAGCTATCCCTGACTTTTCAGGGATCCCAATCTAGCTATCCCTGACTTTTCAGGGATCCCAATCTACCTATCCCTGACTTTTCAGGGATCCGAATCTAGCTATCCCTGACTTTTCAGGGATCCGAATCTAGCTATCCCTGACTTTTCAGGGATCCGAATCTAGCTATCCCTGACTTTTCAGGGATCCCAATCTAGCTATCCCTGACTTTTCAGGGATCCCAATCTAGCTATCCCTGACTTTTCAGGGATCCGAATCCTAGCTATCCCTGACTTTTCAGGGATCCCAATCTAGCTATCCCTGACTTTTCAGGGATCCCAATCTAGCTATCCCTGACTTTTCAGGGATCCGAATCTAGCTATCCCTGACTTTTCAGGGATCCCAATCTAGCTATCCCTGACTTTTCAGGGATCCCAATCTAGCTATCCCTGACTTTTCAGGGATCCGAATCTAGCTATCCCTGACTTTTCAGGGATCCGAATCTACCTATCCCTGACTTTTCAGGGATCCCAATCTAGCTATCCCTGACTTTTCAGGGATCCCAATCTAGCTATCCCTGACTTTTCAGGGATCCCAATCTAGCTATCCCTGACTTTTCAGTGATCCGAATCTGGCTATCCCTGACTTTTCAGGGATCCCAATCTACCTATCCCTGACTTTTCAGGGATCCCAATCTAGCTATCCCTGACTTTTCAGGGATCCCAATCTAGCTATCCCTGACTTTTCAGGTATC
This sequence comes from Scaptomyza pallida, assembly GCA_018152965.1. Lineage (NCBI taxonomy): Eukaryota > Metazoa > Arthropoda > Insecta > Diptera > Drosophilidae > Scaptomyza > Scaptomyza pallida. Next base: position 1,290,559 of record JAECXP010000123.1, on the reverse strand, counting down.
CCAATCTAGCTATCCCTGACTTTTCAGGTACACCCAACTCTTTTTTTACACGGTTTTTTTTACACGGATTTGAAGTTACACGGTTGAAAATTTTTTTTCAAATTTTTTTTTTTTTCTTTTTATCTAGTACGGTTTTGTAATTATGTTTGTTTTTACTACACTTGGCACCATTGCTGAAATGAACATACATAGTAATAACTGGGGAAATCCCCTTATTCGAAATTTCTTAAGGCGCGTTTACAATGTCAGCGTGAGATTGGAACAGGGATCCCAATCTAGCTATCCCTGACTTTTCAGCTATCCAAATCTAGCTATCCCTGACTTTTCAGGGATCCCAATCTAGCTACCCCGGACTTTTCAGGGATCCCAATCTAGCTATCCCTGACTTTTCAGGGATCCCAATCTAGCTATCCCTGACTTTTCAGGGATCCCAATCTAGCTATCCCTGACTTTTCAGGGATCCCAATCTAGCTATCCCTGACTTTTCAGGGATCCCAATCTACCTATCCCTGACTTTTCAGGGATCCGAATCTAGCTATCCCTGACTTTTCAGGGATCCGAATCTAGCTATCCCTGACTTTTCAGGGATCCGAATCTAGCTATCCCTGACTTTTCAGGGATCCCAATCTAGCTATCCCTGACTTTTCAGGGATCCCAATCTAGCTATCCCTGACTTTTCAGGGATCCCAATCTAGCTATCCCTGACTTTTCAAGGATCCCAATCTAGCTATCCCTGACTTTTCAGGGATCCGAATCTAGCTATCCCTGACTTTTCAGGTATCCCAATCTAGCTATCCCTGACTTTTCAGGTATCCCAATCTAGCTATCCCTGACTTTTCAGGTACACCCAACTCTTTTTTTACACGGTTTTTTTTACACGGATTTGAAGTTACTCGGTTGAAAATTTTTTTTCAAATTTTTTTTTTTTCTTTTTATCTAGTACGGTTTTGTAATTATGTTTGTTTTTACAACACTTGGCACCATTGCTGAAATGAACATACATAGTAATAACTGGGGAATCTAGCTATCCCTGACTTTTCAGGGATCCCAATCTAGCTATCCCTGACTTTTCAGGGATCCGAATCTAGCTATCCCTGACTTTTCAGGGATCCCAATCTAGCTATCCCTGACTTTTCAAGTATCCCAATCTAGCTATCCCTGACTTTTCAGGTACACCCAACTCTTTTTTTACACGGTTTTTTTTTACACGGATTTGAAGTTACACGGTTGAAAATTTTTTTTCAAATTTTTTTTTTTTCTTTTTATCTAGTACGGTTTTGTAATTATGTTTGTTTTTACAACACTTGGCACCATTGCTGAAATGAACATACATAGTAATAACTGGGGAAATCCCCTTATTCGAAATTTCTTAAGGCGCGTTTACAATGTCAGCGTGAGATTGGAACAGGGATCCCAATCTAGCTATCCCTGACTTTTCAGCTATCCAAATCTAGCTATCCCTGACTTTTCAGGTATCCCAATCTAGCTACCCCGGACTTTTCAGGGATCCCAATCTAGCTATCCCTGACTTTTCAGGGATCCCAATCTAGCTATCCCTGACTTTTCAGCTATCCAAATCTAGCTATCCCTGACTTTTCAGGGATCCCAATCTAGCTTATCCCTGACTTTTCAGGGATCCCAATCTAGCTATCCCTGACTTTGCAGGGATCCCAATCTAGCTATCCCTGACTTTTCAGGGATCCGAATCTAGCTATCCCTGACTTTTCAGGGATCCCAATCTAGCTATCCCTGACTTTTCAGGGATCCCAATCTAGCTATCCCTGACTTTTCAGGGATCCCAATCTAGCTATCCCTGACTTTTCAGGGATCCCAATCTACCTATCCCTGACTTTTCAGGGATCCGAATCTAGCTATCCCTGACTTTTCAGGGATCCGAATCTAGCTATCCCTGACTTTTCAGGGATCCGAATCTAGCTATCCCTGACTTTTCAGGGATCCCAATCTAGCTATCCCTGACTTTTCAGGGATCCCAATCTAGCTATCCCTGACTTTTCAGGGATCCGAATCTAGCTATCCCTGACTTTTCAGGGATCCCAATCTAGCTATCCCTGACTTTTCAGGGATCCCAATCTAGCTATCCCTGACTTTTCAGGGATCCGAATCTAGCTATCCCTGACTTTTCAGGGATCCCAATCTAGCTATCCCTGACTTTTCAGGGATCCCAATCTAGCTATCCCTGACTTTTCAGGGATCCGAATCTAGCTATCCCTGACTTTTCAGGGATCCGAATCTACCTATCCCTGACTTTTCAGGGATCCCAATCTAGCTATCCCTGACTTTTCAGGGATCCCAATCTAGCTATCCCTGACTTTTCAGGGATCCCAATCTAGCTATCCCTGACTTTTCAGTGATCCGAATCTGGCTATCCCTGACTTTTCAGGGATCCCAATCTACCTATCCCTGACTTTTCAGGGATCCCAATCTAGCTATCCCTGACTTTTCAGGGATCCCAATCTAGCTATCCCTGACTTTTCAGGTATCCCAATCTAGCTATCCCTGACTTTTCAGGTATCCCAATCCTATCACTTTATTTTTACACGGTTTTTTTACACGGATTTGAAGTTACACGGTTGAAAATTTTTTTCAAATTTTTTTTTTCCTTTTTATCTAGTACGGTTTTGTAATTATGTTTGTTTTTACTACACTTGGCACCATTGCTGAAATGAACATACATAGTAATAACTGGGGAAATCCCTTTATTCGAAATTTCTTAAGGCGCGTTTACAATGTCAGCGTGAGATTGGAACAGGGATCCCAATCTAGCTATCCCTGACTTTTCAGCTATCCAAATCTAGCTATCCCTGACTTTTCAGGGATCCCAATCTACCTATCCCTGACTTTTCAGGGATCCCAATCTACCTATCCCTGACTTTTCAGGGATCCCAATCTAGCTATCACTGACTTTTCAGGGATCCCAATCTAGCTATCCCTGACTTTTCAGGGATCCCAATCTAGCTATCCCTGACTTTTCAGGTATCCCAATCTAGCTACCCCGGACTTTTCAGGGATCCCAATCTAGCTATCCCTGACTTTTCAGGGATCCCAATCTAGCTATCCCTGACTTTTCAGGTATCCAAATCTAGCTATCCCTGACTTTTCAGGGATCCCAATCTAGCTATCCCTGACTTTTCAGGGATCCCAATCTAGCTATCCCTGACTTTTCAGGGATCCCAATCTACCTATCCCTGACTTTTCAGGGATCCGAATCTAGCTATCCCTGACTTTTCAGGGATCCGAATCTACCTATCCCTGACTTTTCAGGGATCCGAATCTAGCTATCCCTGACTTTTCAGGGATCCGAATCTAGCTATCCCTGACTTTTCAGGGATCCCAATCTAGCTATCCCTGGCTTTTCAGGGATCCGAATCTAGCTATCCCTGACTTTTCAGGGATCCCAATCTAGCTATCCCTGACTTTTCAAGGATCCCAATCTAGCTATCCCTGACTTTTCAGGGATCCGAATCTAGCTATCCCTGACTTTTCAGGTATCCCAATCTAGCTATCCCTGACTTTTCAGGTATCCCAATCTAGCTATCCCTGACTTTTCAGGTACACCCAACTCTTTTTTACACGGTTTTTTTTACACGGATTTGAAGTTACTCGGTTGAAAATTTTTTTCAAATTTTTTTTCTTTTTTATCTAGTACGGTTTTGTAATTATGTTTGTTTTTACAACACTTGGCACCATTGCTGAAATGAACATACATAGTAATAACTGGGGAAATCCCCTTATTCGAAATTTCTTAAGGCGCGTTTACAATGTCAGCGTGAGATTGGAACAGGGATCCCAATCTAGCTATCCCTGACTTTTCAGCTATCCAAATCTAGCTATCCCTGACTTTTCAGGGATCCCAATCTACCTATCCCTGACTTTTCAGGGATCCCAATCTAGCTATCCCTGACTTTTCAGGGATCCCAATCTAGCTATCCCTGACTTTTCAGGGATCCCAATCTAGCTATCCCTGACTTTTCAGGGATCCGAATCTGGCTATCCCTGACTTTTCAGGGATCCCAATCTACCTATCCCTGACTTTTCAGGGATCCCAATCTAGCTATCCCTGACTTTTCTGGGATCCCAATCTAGCTATCCCTGACTTTTCAGGGATCCGAATCTAGCTATCCCTGACTTTTCAGGGATCCGAATCTAGCTATCCCTGACTTTTCAGGGATCCGAATCTAGCTATCCCTGACTTTTCAGGGATCCCAATCTAGCTATCCCTGACTTTTCAGGGATCCCAATCTAGCTATCCCTGACTTTTCAGGGATCCCAATCTAGCTATCCCTGACTTTTCAGGGATCCGAATCTAGCTATCCCTGACTTTTCAGGGATCCGAATCTAGCTATCCCTGACTTTTCAGGGATCCCAATCTAGCTATCCCTGACTTTTCAGGGATCCGAATCTGGCTATCCCTGACTTTTCAGGGATCCCAATCTACCTATCCCTGACTTTTCAGGGATCCCAATCTAGCTATCCCTGACTTTTCAGGGATCCCAATCTAGCTATCCCTGACTTTTCAGGGATCCGAATCTAGCTATCCCTGACTTTTCAGGGATCCCAATCTAGCTATCCCTGACTTTTCAGGGATCCGAATCTGGCTATCCCTGACTTTTCAGGGATCCCAATCTACCTATCCCTGACTTTTCAGGGATCCCAATCTAGCTATCCCTGACTTTTCAGGGATCCCAATCTAGCTATCCCTGACTTTTCAGGGATCCCAATCTAGCTATCCCTGACTTTTCAGGGATCCGAATCTGGCTATCCCTGACTTTTCAGGGATCCCAATCTACCTATCCCTGACTTTTCAGGGATCCCAATCTAGCTATCCCTGACTTTTCAGGGATCCCAATCTAGCTATCCCTGACTTTTCAGGTATCCCAATCTAGCTATCCCTGACTTTTCAGGTACACCCAACTCTTTTTTACCCGGTTTTTTACAACGGATTTGAAGTTACACGGTTGAAAATTTTTTTCAAATTTTTTTTTTTCTTTTTTATCTAGTACGGTTTTGTAATTATGTTTGTTTTTACTACACTTGGCACCATTGCTGAAATGAACATACATAGTAATAACTGGGGAAATCCCCTTATTCGAAATTTCTTAAGGCGCGTTTACAATGTCAGCGTGAGATTGGAACAGGGATCCCAATCTAGCTATCCCTGACTTTTCAGCTATCCAAATCTAGCCTATCCCTGACTTTTCAGGGATCCCAATCTACCTATCCCTGACTTTTCAGGGATCCCAATCAACCTATCCCTGACTTTTCAGGGATCCCAATCTAGCTATCCCTGACTTTTCAGGGATCCCAATCTAGCTATCCCTGACTTTTCAGGGATCCCAATCTAGCTATCCCTGACTTTTCAGGTATCCCAATCTAGCTACCCCGGACTTTTCAGGGATCCCAATCTAGCTATCCCTGACTTTTCAGGGATCCCAATCTAGCTATCCCTGACTTTTCAGCTATCCAAATCTAGCTATCCCTGACTTTTCAGGGATCCCAATCTAGCTATCCCTGACTTTTCAGGGATCCGAATCTGGCTATCCCTGACTTTTCAGGGATCCCAATCTACCTCTCCCTGACTTTTCAGGGATCCCAATCTAGCTATCCCTGACTTTTCTGGGATCCCAATCTAGCTATCCCTGACTTTTCAGGGATCCCAATCTAGCTATCCCTGACTTTTCAGGGATCCGAATCTAGCTATCCCTGACTTTTCAGGGATCCCAATCTAGCTATCCCTGACTTTTCAGGTATCCCAATCTAGCTATCCCTGACTTTTCAGGTACACCCAACTCTTTTTTACACGGTTTTTTTTACACGGATTTGAAGTTACACGGTTGAAAATTTTTTTTCAAATTTTTTTTCTTTTTTATCTAGTACGGTTTTGTAATTATGTTTGTTTTTACAACACTTGGCACCATTGCTGAAATGAACATACATAGTAATAACTGGGGAAATCCCCTTATTCGAAATTTCTTAAGGCGCGTTTACAATGTCAGCGTGAGATTGGAACAGGGATCCCAATCTAGCTATCCCTGACTTTTCAGCTATCCAAATCTAGCTATCCCTGACTTTTCAGGGATCCCAATCTACCTATCCCTGACTTTTCAGGGACCCCAATCTAGCTATCCCTGACTTTTCAGGGATCCCAATCTAGCTATCCCTGACTTTTCAGGGATCCCAATCTAGCTATCCCTGACTTTTCAGGGATCCCAATCTAGCTATCCCTGACTTTTCAGGGATCCCAATCTACCTATCCCTGACTTTTCAGGGATCCGAATCTAGCTATCCCTGACTTTTCAGGGATCCGAATCTAGCTATCCCTGACTTTTCAGGGATCCGAATCTACCTATCCCTGACTTTTCAGGGATCCGAATCTAGCTATCCCTGACTTTTCAGGGATCCCAATCTAGCTATCCCTGGCTTTTCAGGGATCCGAATCTAGCTATCCCTGACTTTTCAGGGATCCCAATCTAGCTATCCCTGACTTTTCAGGGATCCCAATCTAGCTATCCCTGACTTTTCAGGGATCCGAATCTAGCTATCCCTGACTTTTCAGGTATCCCAATCTAGCTATCCCTGACTTTTCAGGTATCCCAATCTAGCTTTCCCTGACTTTTCAGGTACACCCAACTCTTTTTTACACGGTTTTTTTTACACGGATTTGAAGTTACTCGGTTGAAAATTTTTTTCAAATTTTTTTTCTTTCTTTTATCTAGTACGGTTTTGTAATTATGTTTGTTTTTACAACACTTGGCACCATTGCTGAAATGAACATACATAGTAATAACTGGGGAAATCCCTCTTATTCGAAATTTCTTAAGGCGCGTTTACAATGTCAGCGTGAGATTGGAACAGGGATCCCAATCTAGCTATCCCTGACTTTTCAGCTATCCAAATCTAGCTATCCCTGGTTTTTCAGGGATCCCAATCTACCTATCCCTGACTTTTCAGGGATCCCAATCTAGCTATCCCTGACTTTTCAGGGATCCCAATCTAGCTATCCCTGACTTTTCAGGGATCCCAATCTAGCTATCCCTGACTTTTCAGGGATCCGAATCTGGCTTTCCCTGACTTTTCAGGGATCCCAATCTACCTATCCCTGACTTTTCAGGGATCCCAATCTAGCTATCCCTGACTTTTCTGGGATCCCAATCTAGCTATCCCTGACTTTTCAGGGATCCGAATCTAGCTATCCCTGACTTTTCAGGGATCCGAATCTAGCTATCCCTGACTTTTCAGGGATCCGAATCTAGCTACCCCTGACTTTTCAGGGATCCCAATCTAGCTATCCCTGACTTTTCAGGGATCCCAATCTAGCTATCCCTGACTTTTCAGGGATCCCAATCTAGCTATCCCTGACTTTTCAGGGATCCGAATCTAGCTATCCCTGACTTTTAAGGGATCCGAATCTAGCTATCCCTGACTTTTCAGGGATCCGAATCTAGCTATCCCTGACTTTTCAGGGATCCGAATCTAGCTATCCCTGACTTTTCAGGGATCCCAATCTAGCTATCCCTGACTTTTCAGGGATCCGAATCTAGCTATCCCTGACTTTTCAGGGATCCCAATCTAGCTATCCCTGACTTTTCAGGGATCCCAATCTAGCTATCCCTGACTTTTCAGGGATCCGAATCTAGCTATCCCTGACTTTTCAGGGATCCCAATCTAGCTATCCCTGACTTTTCAGGGATCCCAATCTAGCTATCCCTGACTTTTCAGGGATCCGAATCTAGCTATCCCTGACTTTTCAGGGATCCCAATCTAGCTATCCCTGACTTTTCAGGGATCCCAATCTAGCTATCCCTGACTTTTCAGGGATCCGAATCTAGCTATCCCTGACTTTTCAGGGATCCGAATCTACCTATCCCTGACTTTTCAGGGATCCCAATCTAGCTATCCCTGACTTTTCAGGGATCCCAATCTAGCTATCCCTGACTTTTCAGGGATCCCAATCTAGCTATCCCTGACTTTTCAGGGATCCGAATCTGGCTATCCCTGACTTTTCAGGGATCCCAATCTACCTATCCCTGACTTTTCAGGGATCCCAATCTAGCTATCCCTGACTTTTCAGGGATCCCAATCTAGCTATCCCTGACTTTTCAGGTATCCCAATCTAGCTATCCCTGACTTTTCAGGTACACCCAACTCTTTTTTTACACGGTTTTTTTTACACGGATTTGAAGTTACACGGTTGAAAATTTTTTTTCAAATTTTTTTTTTATTTTTATCTAGTACGGTTTTGTAATTATGTTTGTTTTTACTACACTTGGCACCATTGCTGAAATGAACATACATAGTAATAACTGGGGAAATCCCCTTATTCGAAATTTCTTAAGGCGCGTTTACAATGTCAGCGTGAGATTGGAACAGGGATCCCAATCTAGCTATCCCTGACTTTTCAGCTATCCAAATCTAGCTATCCCTGACTTTTCAGAGATCCCAATCTACCTATCCCTGACTTTTCAGGGATCCCAATCTAGCTATCCCTGACTTTTCAGGTATCCCAATCTAGCTACCCCGGACTTTTCAGGGATCCCAATCTAGCTATCCCTGACTTTTCAGGGATCCGAATCTAGCTATCCCTGACTTTTCAGGGATCCGAATCTAGCTATCCCTGACTTTTCAGGGATCCGAATCTAGCTATCCCTGACTTTTCAGGGATCCCAATCTAGCTATCCCTGACTTTTCAGGGATCCGAATCTAGCTATCCCTGACATTTCAGGGATCCCAATCTAGCTATCCCTGACTTTTCAGGTATCCCATTCTAGCTATCCCTGACTTTTCAGGGATCCCAATCTAGCTATCCCTGACTTTTCAGGTATCCCAATCTAGCTATCCCTGACTTTTCAGGGATCCCAATCTAGCTATCCCTGACTTTTCAGGGATCCCAATCTACCTATCCCTGACTTTTCAGGGATCCCAATCTAGCTATCCCTGACTTTTCAGGGATCCCAATCTAGCTATCCCTGACTTTTCAGGGATCCCAATCTAGCTATCCCTGACTTTTCAGGGATCCCAATCTAGCTATCCCTGACTTTTCAGGGATCCGAATCTAGCTATCCCTGACTTTTCAGGGATCCCAATCTAGCTATCCCTGACTTTTCAGGGATCCGAATCTAGCTATCCCTGACTTTTCAGGGATCCCAATCTAGCTATCCCTGACTTTTCAGGGATCCCAATCTAGCTATCCCTGACTTTTCAGGGATCCCAATCTAGCTATCCCTGACTTTTCAGGGATCCCAATCTAGCTATCCCTGACTTTTCAGGGATCCCAATCTAGCTATCCCTGACTTTTCAGGGATCCCAATCTAGCTATCCCTGACTTTTCAGGGATCCCAATCTAGCTATCCCTGACTTTTCAGGGATCCCAATCTAGCTATCCCTGACTTTTCAGGGATCCCAATCTAGCTATCCCTGACTTTTCAGGGATCCCAATCTAGCTATCCCTGACTTTTCAGGTATCCCATTCTAGCTATCCCTGACTTTTCAGGGATCCCAATCTAGCTATCCCTGACTTTTCAGGGATCCCAATCTAGCTATCCCTGACTTTTCAGGGATCCGAATCTAGCTATCCCTGACTTTTCAGGGATCCCAATCTACCTATCCCTGACTTTTCAGGGATCCCAATCTAGCTATCCCTGACTTTTCAGGGATCCCAATCTAGCTATCCCTGACTTTTCAGGGATCCCAATCTAGCTATCCCTGACTTTTCAGGGATCCGAATCTGGCTATCCCTGACTTTTCAGGGATCCCAATCTACCTATCCCTGACTTTTCAGGGATCCCAATCTACCTATCCCTGACTTTTCAGGGATCCCAATCTAGCTATCCCTGACTTTTCAGGGATCCCAATCTAGCTATCCCTGACTTTTCAGGTACACCCAACTCTTTTTTTACACGGTTTTTTTTTACACGGATTTGAAGTTACACGGTTGAAAATTTTTTTTCAAATTTTTTTTTTTTTCTTTTTATCTAGTACGGTTTTGTAATTATGTTTGTTTTTACTACACTTGGCACCATTGCTGAAATGAACATACATAGTAATAACTGGGGAAATCCCCTTATTCGAAATTTCTTAAGGCGCGTTTACAATGTCAGCGTGAGATTGGAACAGGGATCCCAATCTAGCTATCCCTGACTTTTCAGGGATCCCAATCTACCTATCCCTGACTTTTCAGGGATCCCAATCTACCTATCCCTGACTTTTCAGGGATCCCAATCTAGCTATCCCTGAATTTTCAGGGATCCCAATCTAGCTATCCCTGACTTTTCAGGGATCCCAATCTAGCTATCCCTGACTTTTCAGGTATCCCAATCTAGCTATCCCTGACTTTTCAGCTATCCAAATCTAGCTATCCCTGACTTTTCAGGGATCCCAATCTAGCTATCCCTGACTTTTCAGCTATCCAAATCTAGCTATCCCTGACTTTTCAGGGATCCCAATCTAGCTATCCCTGACTTTTCAGGGATCCCAATCTAGCTATCCCTGACTTTTCAGGGATCCCAATCTAGCTATCCCTGACTTTTCAGGGATCCGAATCTAGCTATCCCTGACTTTTCAGGGATCCGAATCAGCTATCCCTGACTTTTCAGGGATCCGAATCTAGCTATCCCTGACTTTTCAGGGATCCGAATCTAGCTATCCCTGACTTTTCAGGGATCCGAATCTAGCTATCCCTGACTTTTCAGGGATCCCAATCTAGCTATCCCTGACTTTTCAGGGATCCCAATCTAGCTATCCCTGACTTTTCAGGGATCCGAATCTAGCTATCCCTGACTTTTCAGGGATCCCAATCTACCTATCCCTGACTTTTCAGGGATCCCAATCTAGCTATCCCTGACTTTTCAGGGATCCCAATCTAGCTATCCCTGACTTTTCAGGGATCCCAATCTAGCAATCCCTGACTTTTCAGGGATCCGAATCTGGCTATCCCTGACTTTTCAGGGATCCCAATCTACCTATCCCTGACTTTTCAGGGATCCCAATCTAGCTATCCCTGACTTTTCAGGGATCCCAATCTAGCTATCCCTGACTTTTCAAGTATCCCAATCTAGCTATCCCTGACTTTTCAGGTACACCCAACTCTTTTTACACGGTTTTTTTTACACGGATTTGAAGTTACACGGTTGAAAATTTTTTTTCAAATTTTTTTTTCCCCTTTTCTCTAGTACGGTTTTGTAATTATGTTTGTTTTTACAACACTTGGCACCATTGCTGAAATGAACATACATAGTAATAACTGGGGAAATCTAGCTATCCCTGACTTTTCAGGGATCCCAATCTAGCTATCCCTGACTTTTCAGGGATCCGAATCTAGCTATCCCTGACTTTTCAGGGATCCCAATCTAGCTATCCCTGACTTTTCAAGTATCCCAATCTAGCTATCCCTGACTTTTCAGGTACACCCAACTCTTTTTTTACACGGTTTTTTTTTACACGGATTTGAAGTTACACGGTTGAAAATTTTTTTCAAATTTTTTTTTTCTTTTTATCTAGTACGGTTTTGTAATTATGTTTGTTTTTACAACACTTGGCACCATTGCTGAAATGAACATACATAGTAATAACTGGGGAAATCCCTGACTTTTCGAAATTTCTTAAGGCGCGTTTACAATGTCAGCGTGAGATTGGAACAGGGATCCCAATCTAGCTATCCCTGACTTTTCAGCTATCCAAATCTAGCTATCCCTGACTTTTCAGGGATCCCAATCTACCTATCCCTGACTTTTCAGGGATCCCAATCTAGCTATCCCTGACTTTTCAGGGATCCCAATCTAGCTATCCCTGACTTTTCAGGGATCCCAATCTAGCTATCCCTGACTTTTCAGGGATCCCAATCTAGCTATCCCTGACTTTTCAGGGATCCCAATCTAGCTATCCCTGACTTTTCAGGAATCCCAATCTAGCTATCCCTGACTTTTCAGGGATCCCAATCCAGCTATCCATGACTTTTCAGGGATCCCAATCTAGCTATCCCTGACTTTTCAGGGATCCGAATCTAGCTATCCCTGACTTTTCAGGTACACCCAACTCTTTTTACACGGTTTTTTTTCACGGATTTGAAGTTACACGGTTGAAAATTTTTTTCAAATTTTTTTTTCTTTTTATCCTAGTACAGGTTTTGTAATTATGTTTGTTTTTACAACACTTGGGGACCATTGCTGAAATGAACATACATAGTAATAACTGGGGAAATCTAGCTATCCCTGACTTTTCAGGGATCCCAATCTAGCTATCCCTGACTTTTCAGGGATCCGAATCTAGCTATCCCTGACTTTTCAGGGATCCCAATCTAGCTATCCCTGACTTTTCAAGTATCCCAATCTAGCTATCCCTGACTTTTCAGGTACACCCAACTCTTTTTTTACACGGTTTTTTTTACACGGATTTGAAGTTACACGGTTGAAAATTTTTTTCAAATTTTTTTTCTTTTTTATCTAGTACGGTTTTGTAATTATGTTTGTTTTTACAACACTTGGCACCATTGCTGAAATGAACATACATAGTAATAACTGGGGAAATCCCCTTATTCGAAATTTCTTAAGGCGCGTTTACAATGTCAGCGTGAGATTGGAACAGGGATCCCAATCTAGCTATCCCTGACTTTTCAGCTATCCAAATCTAGCTATCCCTGACTTTTCAGGGATCCCAATCTACCTATCCCTGACTTTTCAGGGATCCCAATCTAGCTATCCCTGACTTTTCAGGGATCCCAATCTACCTATCCCTGACTTTTCAGGGATCCCAATCTAGCTATCCCTGACTTTTCAGGGATCCCAATCTAGCTATCCCTGACTTTTCAGGGATCCCAATCTAGCTATCCCTGACTTTTCAGGAATCCCAATCTAGCTATCCCTGACTTTTCAGGGATCCCAATCCAGCTATCCATGACTTTTCAGGGATCCCAATCTAGCTATCCCTGACTTTTCAGGGATCCGAATCTAGCTATCCCTGACTTTTCAGGGATCCGAATCTAGCTATCCCTGACTTTTCAGGGATCCCAATCTACCTATCCCTGACTTTTCAGGGATCCCAATTTAGCTATCCCTGACTTTTCAGGGATCCCAATCTAGCTATCCCTGACTTTTCAGGTATCCCAATCTAGCTATCCCTGACTTTATTAACAGGTTCAATAGAAATTTGTATTTTAGTTTATTTATTTAAATGCAATATTAACCTAGAGCGTAAAATTATGACTTTTGATGTATTGCATTTTGAAAAATCGAGCTTATTTTTAGGAAGTTTAATGGCAATCGGAAGTTCCCCGTTTTCATGCCCAGGTCGGTTATCGGTCATAAAAAGATTGGCATGAAAATCGACGAAAAAATTAAGTTTCTTTATTTTGTATTTATTTAAATGCAGTATTAATCTAGAGCGTAAAACATGACTTTTGATGTGTTGCATTTAAAAATTGGATTAATTTTGAGGAAGTTATGGCAATCGGAAGTTCCGTTTCACGACCAGGTCGGTTATCGGTCATAAAAAATTGACATGAAAATCGACCTAAAATTAAGTTTCTTTATTTTGAATTTATTTAAATGCAGTATTAATCTAGAGCGTAAAACATGACTTTTGATGTGTTGTATTTAAAAATTGGATTAATTTTGATGAAGTTATGGCAATCGGTAGTTCCGTTTCACGACCAAGTCAGTTATCGGTCATATAAAATTCACATGAAAATCGATCAAAAATTAAGTTTCTTTATATAAATCTAGAGCTTAAAACTCTACTTTTGATGTATTGCATATCAAATTTTAGGTTATTTTAACGAAGTTATGCTAATCGGAAGCTCTGTTTTTTGTCAAAATTCGATTTTTGGTCACAAAAATTGGACACGAAAATCGGCTAAAAATTACGTTTCTAGATTTAAATTCAAAGTGTTGTCCAACGCCCAAGTTTCTCTCAGTTAGGATTTTTTAACTACTTTGTACTAATATTTTATACATTTAATAAATTCATACAAATTCTTATATTTATTTTTTTTAGGCTATGGCAATATTGTGCCCGTGACGATCAGCGGTCGCGTCTTTTGCATTTGCTTTGCACTTATTGGAATACCCTTTACACTGACGGTCATTGCCGACTGGGGTCGACTCTTTGCCAGCGCAGTATCCGTTTTTGGCACCCATATGCCCAGTAAGTAGTCAAAAAACACATTATTTCAAGTTAATTTCCATGTTTATTTGTGTGTTGCAGCCAAGCCAAAGTTTACTAATTTTATTGGCAAGACTTGGTTCTATGCGATTCTGGCTGTTGGATTTCTTGGCGTTTATCTGGCGGCTGGTGCTGGTCTCTTGTTGCTCTGGGAGGATGACTGGACATTCTTTGATGGCTTCTACTTTTGTTTCATAACCATGACAACCATTGGCTTCGGTGATCTTGTGCCCAGTGCGTATTCATAGACTTCTTGCTAATGTTTGGCATCATTTAATTATGTGTTTTTGTTGTGTAGAGAAACCCAACTATATGCTGCTTTGCACTCTGTATATACTTATTGGCCTGGCCCTAACGTCGACCATCATTGAGCTGGTGCGTCGTCAGTATGCGACCAGCTGGGCCAAGCTACAGGTAAGTGCTAATGATGATGACGTGACGTTGCTAATGACCTTCACGTGCGCCATTTAATACACACATATTTTTGCAGGAGCTCTCTGGTCCCATGGCGGAGACATTGCGACGCCTGGGCGAGACAGCGGGCACGGGCCTCGACTATACAACATTGCAAAAAGTGTTAACGGTAAGTTGTAAAACAACAAACAAAACAACAAATGGCCAAGACAACTAACGAGCTTAACGCATTGAATTATTTATAAATGCCGCATGCGCAGGTGTCAATGCCCAAGTGGAGCAGCAACAAGAAGAACCAGCACAATTCGGATATTGCTGCACTGGAGGCCATCACAAATGCCATACTCAAGGAGGTGAAGGAGGCACAGAATAGCAAGCCCAAGGTGTTACAAATTGTCATCTATGAGTCATCCGTCTAAGCACAAACCAACAGAGAGAAAGAGAGAAAGAGAGAAAGTGCTTCCGACGCATCCCAAAACAAATAGAAGAAACCAAATTCACAGCATACTTTTAGGCATAAGCACAAAATACAATTCGCATCTAGTTGTGTATCTTAGTTAGTTCTATACTTACATCTACATATATTTAGTACATATTAGTACGGTAGCCATCAATGTTGTTTGCCCCCATAATTGTTCATGTATGAATATCTAAATGTATGTATGTATAACAATGGACCTGTTGTTGTTTAGTTGTTTGTCCAGCCAACGACTTCCATAAGCTAATTTCTAACTATAATTACATTTTAAATGTCTGGGTTATAAGATTGCTCATACGTACTGAGGTCATACACACACACACACACACACACAAGAGGGTTGATTAATTTGTTTTAGTCTCAAGAAAGTCTAATCTTATGTTTTATTTCAACCATATTCGAAAAGTTTGTCAAGTATGAATTTTAGGAAAGTATATTTGTCAGTTTAAACAGTATTATATCCAAAAAACGATATTCTAAAATTACGAATTTAAAATTTTGAATCCAAAATGTGTTCTCTAGTCAAGATTAAAAAGGGACCCAATGTAAGCAAAAACTTTCTTCTTTTTCCATCATATTTAAGTTTTCAAAAGATTAAAAATTAAACATATTGATCAACCCTTGAAAATTAAGCTACATTTAGGATGCAAATACTCATAATGGCATAGGAGGGACTTTTTTTTTTTTTTGTATGTCTATTAAGAAATTATTATCTATAGTTAATAACTATTTAAAAAATAATCATACATAAGTGTGCATTAAAATAAACAAAACTAAAAAGACTTTAAGAAATCGAACTGCAATCGCTTTAAAACTGTAAAAAGCTTTCAATGCAACATTGCACTCCAAATGATGTTCAAACGAATGCAAGCTTTTAAGCTCAAAAGGGGGGTGGGAGCTACTAATCGGCTGGTTGCCTGTCGTGTCGGGTCGTGTTGAGCGTTGCCAGTTCGTTGGCTTGCGTCGTTGCCATCGCTTGGCCTATAAAAGTGGAACGCACTGGCGGCTTCGGCTAGTCACTCGTCACTAGTCACAAAGAGCAGCGCGGAGCGCGGATCGTGGAGCGTGCAACGTTGGGCGATCATTTTTACCCATTCCACATTTCATTTAAACATTGTTCGTTTCTCGTGTGGCTCTACTGTGATTTGTTCCTCCTCTTCATATTTTTTTTTTGTTGTGTTGTGTGTGTAGTTTATTATTATTATTAATATTTCTTTTTTGTGACTGCGCAAAGCTCAACGCTGGACAGGCACTTGACTTGCCTCAGTATCGTGGCGGACAAGCAGCAATAAGCATCCGCATCCACAACAACAAAACAAAAGTCAAAAATTAGTGAATCCAACATTTTTTACTCTGGAAGTATTAAGAGTAACGAGTTCGAATCGTTGAATCCGTGTGTGTTTATTATTTTTATTTTTATTTGCTGTTCGCAACTAGCTAGTTAGTTAGTTAGTTAGTTGGTGACTGCTAGTAGTGAGTGTGTGCTCCACCTCGATGGAGGTGCTTAAGAAAGACGCCGCCATGGGCTCGCCCAGCAGCGTCTTCTATTTGCTGCTGTTGCCCACATTGGTGTTGTGGTACATCTATTGGCGATTATCTCGTGCCCATCTCTATAAGTTGGCAGCACGTCTGCCCGGCCCACGTGGATTACCCATTGTTGGGCATCTGTTCGATGTCATTGGACCCGCTTCCTGTAGGTGCTTCGAATTTAAATTCTCTTAATCCTTTATTATCCTTTTTTGGTTTTTTTTTTCGCTTTTTTCCAGCTGTTTTCAAAACAGTCATACGAAAAGCCACACCGTTTGAGCATATTGCCAAAATGTGGATTGGTCCAAAGCTGGTGGTGTTCATCTATGATCCGCGCGATGTGGAGCTCCTCCTCAGCAGTCATGTCTACATTGACAAAGCATCCGAGTATAAGTTTTTTAAGCCCTGGCTCGGTGATGGTCTGCTCATAAGCACAGGTGAGTTTCGTTTCTCCCTTCCTCCCTCTCTCGCTCTCTCATCCTCCTTCTTCCTCTCTTTTTTCGTACTAGAAGCTAATGCAATTTAAATTTTTGCTTTTTAATGGATTCATAAATTAATTAAACGATTCGTAAGCCTGACAGTTGGCACAACAATGCCGAATAAATGGCGGCTATAAATAAACCGTAATACCCAGCAATGAGAGAGAAATAGCACACACACTAGTGTTGTCTCTGTCCAACGCATTCAAAACGATCAAAATGACCTTTTTCAGCTTCATGTTTCTATCTTTCAAGATATAAGAACTCTTATCGAAGATCTTTTAAAAAAAATTTTCATAAGATCCTATCTTAACTATCGCAATTTTCAAATAATTTTTTTTCTTCCTATTAAGCCAAAAGATCCTTATTGTGTTTTTTTTTTCAGATTTCAAGCGATTTCTTTATCCAATTTTCTCCCTGTTCTAAGCTTTTATATAATCTCTCGCTTTTATCATCTGGTTTTTCCCCTTGTATAGGTCAAAAGTGGCGGGCTCATCGTAAACTCATCGCACCCACATTCCATTTGAATGTCTTAAAGAGTTTCATTGAATTGTTTAACGAGAACTCGCGCAATGTTGTGCGGAAACTGCGTGCTGAGGATGGACGCACATTTGATTGTCATGATTATATGAGTGAGGCAACTGTGGAGATTCTATTGGGTAAGTAACACACAATCACACACACACACCATAAACATATGGAACTGGTACAGTTTACGGATTTTGTTTCACTCTCCGATTCAAATTCCGATTTGTCTGTCTTTCTGTATGCGTATCATCATTATATAGAACATACATATATATGTACATGCGATTACTGCTGCCATATGCCACAAATTGAGCACAGACCCATTTCCCCACAAAATCCAAATTATGTTGTCCATTTGTCTCTTTTGTGTGGAGACAATAATAATAATAATAGTAATAATAAGGGGCACAACACGAAGCAGAAACGAAACGAAACGAAACAAGGCAACCCGGACGATCCAACTTATCCATAAAGTTCGACATAATGAACCGATATAAACTGGCATAGACCGATTTTATACAGAAACAGAAGGCTTGAATGTGACTTAAGCGTTCGTATTGGAAGATCTTCAAGTAAACTTTTTAGTTGATATAACTTAAAGAGAACTTTTTTCAAATAATGATTAAAAATCATAGAAAACAGGATTTTTTTGTTGTTATTTTTGCATATTCGTAGTAATTTTCAAGCTTTAAACTTTCTAAATATTTTTCTTTCTTGACTTTTAGTTAGTAAATACTGGGAATTCCCCTTACGTACCTATCCCATTTTCGACATTTTACAAAACTAATTTAAACTATCGCACTTTTTGCTATCAAATGCTTTCAAAAACCGCCGTTAGAAACTTTACATACCCTTGGTCCTCCAAAAATTTCATAAACTATATTGTTTTCTGATTCAGTTGTGAGACTTTCACTTTACTTGAAGTCATCATCCATGGCTAACACCGAAGGCTCTAGACCCCATTTATAGCTGATATCATAATTGCATTATAACATTTTGAATTGGCCATTAGCGTAGCCTGGCCAACTGTGCCACCCAAACGGTCATATATTTAAAGCCAAACACGTTTTGGGGCTTAAACCGAAAAGTGAAACCGCCCGTTTAACTGGACGATTGCGGTTTTGCTCTCTCACAAGAAAAAAACACCAATAGCTGGTTAGCAAATGTTAATGACATTGTCTCACATATGTACATATATCTATGTATGTATGTATATAAAGATATAGGTATATATAATGGGCTATATGTCTGGGCGATTGATTACTAGGCCATTGCATAATGCAGGCGCGCGCTCACCTTCGCCCATAATTGAAATGCTGCCAAAATGCAAAAAACAACAGCAAAAATTTGAGCAAAGCTTAGCCAAGTGCAATTAAAAACACGTCGCATTGCCATTAAGCATTTAATCAGGAAAATTTGAATGCAACTGCAGTTGCCCATCAAACACATCTCTCTCGCTCTCTCTCTCTCTTACCCAGACCCAGGCCCATTCTCAGCCGACGTGACGCAAAGCGAGCAATTAGCAATTAAAAGTTTAGTCTAAACTAGAGACGTATATAGCGAAAAACGAAACGAAAAGAAAATCAAATGAAACGAATTCAAATGTCATTTTCGATTGTTGTATGGCAAAACGAAAGATGTATTGCATAATCTAGTATAACCATATTCAATGCAACATCCAACATCCAACAAGCCAACTAGTTTTTCCAGCTGTGGCCAGTGGGACAAACTGGTGAAATGCATGCGAAAATAAGAAAGAAAAACTTGCATTTCCACACTTATGCAATGCTGAACTTTCATTACACGTTTTGTTTTAGTTTGTGGCGGAAGAAATGCACCATTTCTTCCATAAAAAGTTCAACTAACTAACTAACGTAACTTGGCCTAAAGTAATCTTAGATAGGTATTCCATAGCTTAATTAGTCAAGAAAGACAGTTAGGACTAACATAGATCAACTTTCACTTCCGTTTGATTGGAAAATTATTCATCATAAAACAAATAAGAAGGCTCTAGTCAAAAAATCTCGACTAGGACATACCCTTAAATTTTTTCAAAATATTTGTTATTTTGTCAATAGATATATACCTCATTTTCACAATTTTGAAATTCAAGCTAATTTGTTGTCGATCACATGTGTATATCGAAAACCAGAAAAGTAATCGATAAAATAAAACAAACAAATACTGCCAATGGCTTATTCTGGAGTCTTAAGCTCTCATAGTTTCGAAGATCCAGGCGCTCATACAAACGGACGGACGGCTATGGCTTTATCGTCTCGCCGGTTAATGTTAACCTAGAGTTTAAATGCCTTATGGGGTCGGCGATGCTTCCTTCGGTCTGTTACATACATTTGCACAAAACTATTATACCCTTTTTTAAACATTTTATGTGAATAAATAAAAAAGTATAAAAAGTCACAATTGTAAACAACATTATTGCATAACTCAGAATAACAGTATCCCGAACAAATCTTAAGAAATTTTAAAGAAATAAAAAGAAGCTTAAAGGAGTATAGAAATCATTCAAAATGGTCTTTTAAATAAATCATTTTGAGTGAAAAGGAAATTCAACTTTTAGTAACATCAGGAACCTGTTTGTAGTCCGGCTTAAACCCGAATTTCGCCTGAAGTGGTCAAAACTTGAACTTGAAATGTAGTTTTGATAAAAAAAATATGTTAAAAAATCTAAAATGATTTGATTTTAGCTTAAAGAAACTCTCTATTATAAAGTTTAACTGAAAATAAGATTAAAAAAAAAAAAAACAATTTGAAAAAACAAATTTTTTGTCAACCTTTTTTTCCAACAGAAAAGACAGTTTGTCAATATTCGAGTTTTAACAAAACATTGAAATTTTAAATTATCAAAAAACATTTGACACAAAAGGTAAAAGAACACAGATTGCTTATAAAAATAGATAAATATTTATATAGTATATCCAAGCATAACATAACGCTACATACATACATCTAGATATAGATATTGTAAAGCGATTGCGAACTATTTATGCTTTTGTATATACAATTGTATGTTTGTTAAGTTCAATTGTCGCTTGGGTCAGTCGAGTGCATTACACTTCCAATCCCTTGCAAAAACGCATTTCTATTGATATAACTATGACTATGACTACATCTATGCCTTATGCTTTACTGCCTTGCAGAGACGGCAATGGGCGTGTCGAAGAAGACACAGGATAAATCGGGCTTTGAGTATGCAATGGCTGTGATGCGTATGTGTGATATATTGCATGCTCGTCATCGCAGCATCTTTTTGAGGAACGAGTTCATCTTTACGCTGACGCGATACTACAAGGAGCAGGGCAGATTGCTCAATATCATTCACGGATTGACCACCAAGGTCATACGCAGCAAGAAGGCGGCCTTTGAGCAGGGCACACGTGGCTCTCTGGCGCAGAGCGAGCTGAAGGCGGCTGCCTTGGAGCAGGAGGAGCGGGAGCAGCAACATCAGCCATCGATTGTCAAACAGGAGCAGCCGTCTATTCCTGTAGCCGGTCTATCGTATGGCCAATCGGCGGGGCTCAAGGACGATCTGGATGTGGAGGACAATGATATTGGTGAGAAGAAACGTTTGGCCTTTCTCGATCTGATGCTGGAGAGTGCACAGAATGGTGCTCTGATTACGGACACTGAAATCAAGGAGCAGGTGGATACGATAATGTTCGAAGGACATGATACGACGGCAGCGGGATCCTCGTTCTTTTTGTCACTGATGGGCATACATCAGGATATACAGGATCGTGTGATTGCCGAACTGGATGGCATCTTTGGTGACTCACAGCGTCCGGCCACATTCCAGGACACACTGGAAATGAAGTATCTGGAACGTTGCCTCATGGAAACGCTGCGCATGTTTCCGCCCGTGCCACTGATAGCTCGCGAGCTGCAAGAGGATCTGAAATTGAATTCGGGACCATATGTTATACCGCGTGGCGCCACTGTAACGGTGGCAACCATCTTGCTGCATCGCAACTCCAAGGTCTATGCCAATCCCAATGTCTTTGATCCGGACAACTTTTTGCCCGAACGCCAGGCGAATCGGCATTACTATGCCTTTGTGCCATTCTCCGCTGGACCGCGTAGCTGTGTGGGTAAGTTTTGTATCCTATCACAAGAAAAAACTATCATAAAATATTGTTAATAAACGTGTTTTGTGTGTGTTCAGGTCGCAAATATGCAATGTTAAAGCTCAAAATCCTGCTGTCGACCATCATGCGCAACTATCGTGTCTATTCGGACCTCAGCGAATCGGACTTCAGGCTGCAGGCGGACATCATACTGAAGCGAGAGGAGGGCTTCCGTGTACGCCTTCAGCCGCGACAGTCGTCAACAACAACAACAAATGCCAGTACGGCAGCATCATAAACTTACATATATGCACACCTTTCCGCTCCCCTACCCCCTTATTATTATTTTTTTTTACAAGTGATATTCCCGGTTTATGCAGCTTATATATGTTTGTATGTGTGTATGCATACAAACCGAACAGGAAGAAAATCTAAACACAAACTATTTTATTTTGAATAATTATATGTTTTTGGTGGCAACTTTAAAGTTGCTGCATTCAACATTTAACACACACACACACACACACAAACACACCAACACTAGCAACAAATATTCGATATGTCCTCTCTCTTTTTTTTGTGTATTTAATTATGATATGTATAATGTTTTCGTCAATATATATTTGGTGTAATATTTTAAACAACGCTGTTTTACTTTGAATTAAGTTTGAGCTTTGAAATCGATAGATATTTTGGTATGATGGCCAGATATGACGTGATAAAGACGATGAAATAGTAAACGCTTTTAGTATGGAAGGCGCTTCTAGCCATTGTTTCAAGATTACATTCTACAAAATTTGATGTGGCGGACGTTATGCACTTGAATCTTTAAAATGTAATCTTTTATTTCAAACAGCTTACCAATATTCCAATAAAGAAAACCAAAACCAATAAAAAGACCTTAAAGCTATGCCGGCTAAACTGCCAAATCCCTACGAAACTTGTTTGGTTTCACATACCGTTTCCACATGCTCAATATTCCACAGACAACTGAAGATTTGAATTTAAATTTAAATTATTTGCGCCAACAAACAAATGCAAAACAGTTGTTCATTTCAATCACAAGCAAATGTGATTTCTAATCGATATCGCCGAAGCCTATCGATTGGTGTTACATGGTTCACGTTCACGAACACAAAAAGGATTTGACAGAGCAAAAAAAATAAATGGAAGCTTGATTGTTGTGAAAAGTGCTGCCCGTGAATACAATTAATAAACCAATGAATTGGTTTTGATTTTATACTTTGCGCGCCAAAATTAAACAGCTACTTAACAGTTCTGTAATTCCTCTGTTGTTCACAAAACATCGATTAGATGAAGCTATCGAACAATTCATTTTGTTTTAAACATGATGAAATAATATAAGGTGGTCCATGGTGAAATAACATAAGGTGGTCCCGTCGGCAAAAGACATCCACTTATTGTATGCTTGCAATAAGTGCGAGTGAAAGGAACATAGTTAATAGTGTCGTATTGAGTGTGAGTGAGGCGGCAATGTGTTTGTTGATTAACCCTTCGCATACGTGCACTGAAATAAGTGGATACTTCGTAAAACTTCGGCTCACGACGGGACCACCTTATGTTATTTCACTATGAGGTGGTCTCGTTCGCTGCTGACTCGTTCGGTTTTTAGTCCGTTGACGTTTAGTGCGTGCATGATTGTAAGTATTGTTAACGGACACGTTTTGCCGATGGGACCACCTTATATTATTTCATCATGGTTTTAAATACCACTCATAAACATTCTAGTAATATGTTAAGAAAGTACGCATCTTATGCATGCTGTTGCAATTTAATTAAATCCAATATTTATATGAGTCCATAAATAATCGTCTGCCTTGTGCGAGTAGCTTACGTTATATCGCATAAACAGCTGCTTACGAATCAGTATTCATCGTTGTTGCATATGACAGCAATTTAGAATATACAGGTGCATATGATACAAAAAATATATTGTGTGGCAGTTAATGTGTGTGTATTTAATATAAAGTGCATTTTATTGTTATTGCTTTCAGTTCTTAGCCACAGTATGTTAAACACAACGTATTTGATATACTCGTCATATCCAATCCTTTTAATATGTCTGATCTAAATTCTGAAATAAATGTAATGAAAGTGCCTTTATCCATCTAATTTTTGATACAAAGGACAAATCAGACGAAAGCCAAAAAAAGCAACTTAAATTTTAATGCTATAGAGAATAGGACATTGTGTTCTTGATGAAATTGGAAAGAATATTTTACCCGGCAACAAAATAATCTACAATAACGGCACTAAAAAATACCACATATACATCGCTTAAAAAGACCAAAGCAGTGAGACCAGACTGTACGAACATAGAAATGCAAATACACTTGCAAGCGGTTTCATTTGTTTGCCACTAATATTTTATTTTTCAGTGGCTGCGGACGTGTGCGTTTGTCGTGCGGGTTGGACAAAAAAAATGGCGAAAACTGTCGGTCGTGCGTGCGCGCAAATCGCAATTTTATTAACTATATACGGATCAATACAAAGTGTAAAATCAATATGTAAGTGTATCAATTCACACTTGAACATACTCCAAAAACACAAAATTCTCATAAATACGCATATGTTTGTACATCTGTATGTATGCACAGATGACAGATCATCATTAAGCAGCGGTTCTGATGATGATGATTATGATGATGACGACGATGTCGATGAAGACAAAACGTAACGATTGGTGTTGGGGAATGACGGGTCGTACGCGGGGGGAGCCAGAGCGCGCTCTGCTGCCATTTGGTACTTTTTTGTGTGGTGAAATTTTGCTGCCATGTTTTTTTTTCTGTTTTCTTTTGTTTGTGTCTTTGTTGCTGTTAAAAATGAATTTATATTATTATTGTAGCTGTTATTTTTGCTGCCTGGCAGTAAATGCGTTAATTGACAACAACAAAATATCAAGTGTACGTAGCGCTTAGTACGAGTGTTTTTTTTTTGTGCGTTTGCGTGTAAGTGTGTGTGTGTAGCGCAACCGAGTGTGAAAATGGGCAGCAGCATTACTAAGAAACGAAACGTCCTGTCGCCTGCCTACCTGTCCCTCTCGCTCTGGCTCTAGTACTACTAGTACACTGCCCACGTTTGCTTTATTTTTAACATATCTCTTCTTTTTTTTTTGTCTGTGCGCTACGCTCATTTGCTCCATGCTCCACTTAACGTGCAACAATTTTCTAAGCCCCATCCCTCACCGTCGCAACTCGCCCGCGTAATTGTAGAGCGACATCTCGTCGTTGCATATCTCAATTGAAATTTGTGGCGCATTTTTATTAAGGCGCAAAGAAAAGGCGATTGTTTTTGTTTATGTTGTTGGTGTTGTTGTTGTTGTGTCATTGTTGCCACCCCACGATGTCGTCGGCGTTTTTGTCACAATTTGCAATTGAAATTTAAATGGATCAAAGAACCAAAACAGGTGGCAACCTTGTCAGCAGCTGGCGCTGCTGCTTGTACTCAATACTGCCGTTAGACGCCGCCGTTGTTAAATGTCTTGCATTTACTTCTTGCAATTTATCTATTTCTCTTGGTCTGTGCTCATTTGGTGCATTTGTTGTCAGTGTTGTGTAATTAGGCAATATGGCAATGCGTTTTATCACCTGTCATACAGGTAGTATTGCACATTCATACAGCGTTGCCAGCTGCGTTGCCATCTCAGTTCATTTATTTGCACACGCACTGAAATATACATTTAAAGTAATTAATATTTTAAATATAAGTGCGTGCAGATGTTTGTCTGTATGTATTTTGTTGATACAGTTGTGATTGGGGGCTTTTCTTTGTTATGCAGCCAACTTTGCCACCCTCTGTATCAATATCATGCATTTGCTTTGTTTTTTTTTCAACACTCTTACAGTTCCTTTAGCGTGTGTCTGTGTGTGTGATTATTATTGTTATTATTGTTGTTGCGAGTGTTTCTACGTTTTCTAGAAATCAATTAAGCTGCACTGCTTCTGCCATTGGTCAGCTTTGCAGTCACAGTTAATCGATCATTTGTTTGTCTCAACTATACATACATATTTATGTATGTATGTAAGTGCTTATACATTCCCATTGGAATTGGCTAATGTCCGCGGGGACAGTCACCGACTGGCACTGCCAAAGAGCAAAGAGTGCTTATCAAGGGCGCGCTACTGTTGTTGTTGTTGATTTTCTGCTGTAGCGATAAACAGTTAGTTTGCAGTAGCAAACAGCAGCTTGTAAGCAATATGCATGGCATTTCCTCCAAATCGATTGATATCAACAACAATACACGACACCTCATTGTTTACTTTCTATTTCATGTACTTTTTATCTATTTTAAAGTTTATCCAAAAAATTATTGTATTCTAATGGTGATACCGGTTCCTTTGTTCACAAAGCACCCAAAGCTTTTCAGACAAAGAGCGTACTTATAATGTGCATTTGCCACTGCTGCTCACACATACATTCATACATACAAATGTATCTTTTACTACTTTCGTTCGTTCGATGAACAATTGAGGATTTCTCATATAAAGCGATAAAGCACGAGTTGTTCTTTACGGATTGCATGTGCTTGCAGTAGGCAACAATACTATATCCAATTGGACAATGCCACGATTCTGTTCCATATTTGTTGTTGCAGCAACTTTCTTTGAAATTCATCGCTCCTATACTTAAAAGTAGAGCATTGCAGAGTCGCCTTTCATGTTGTTCTTGCTTTGGATGACCAAAATAGTTGTGCCCATTGTATTTATACACATATGCATGGGCCTCCTCCCACTCATCAAACGTAACGAATGCTTGCGTCTCGCTGCCTCACAGTGCAGCATTTTGTCTTGAAGCTGCTATTGCAACATAACCCCCAACTCTTTCAAACACACTCACACACACATACTGTGACAACAGGAAGCGTTGCCATCGTTGACGTTAGCACATTAAGCATAAGCTAAGCGCATTGACAAATCTCACCTCCCCCACCTCACTACACTTGTCACGTTTTACGTACGATCATCCCGCTCACTCTTGAACAGTTAATCTTATGCTCACTTGCTCTCTCTCTCTCTCTCTCTCTCTCTCTCTCTCTCTCTCTGTGTTAGTCTGGCCGCGCGTCATTGCTGACGCCGTTGACGTCGGCGTCGCCGTTTGCGGCCAATGCATTTTGGGGCCTCTTTGGGGGCAACTCATTGCGTTGCGCGTTTCGCGTTTCGTTTCGTTTTGTTTGCTTCTTCTATAGATTTGGCCGATAAGCATGTCCGGCTAACGGCGCTAAAAGCCAAAAACAAAGAACCTCAACTGTACAACAGTTGTTGTTGTTGCTGTTGTTGTTGACTGCACAAATGTCAACAAAATACACAAAAAATATAACGTCTTTAGTTGGAAAGCTTGTCGACAATTGCGCGATAAGAAGCCGAAGAAGAAGAAGAAACAATCCTAGTACGCAAAATGTCAGCTCACCTCAAGTCTAACACTATCTCTATCTCTCTCTCTCACTCTCTTTATCGACACAACTTGAACCGTTATGGGCGCAAACAAAGAACAAAAACTAATTAGTAGGCAAAAGCTTTCAATTGCGATAAACAATGAAGTGAGTGATGCGAAAAAAAAAAACAAATGAACAAGAAACACGACGCGCATTTTCTTTGACCAAAGTGAAAATGTAAATATGCAGCAAAAAAAAAAGAACGAAAAAACTAAATTAGGTCACACACATGCACAGTATTTGCCCTTGTATGTGAGGACGTTAACTTAAGGGGGCAGGCGAGCACAGCGAACAAGAACAATGCCAATAGTAATAACAATAAACTTTCAATTTTTTCAATCAATGTTGCATAAATTTGAGCCAATTATTTGCAATATCATTGACAATAACACAACAGCAACAACAACAACGAAGACCATTAACACAACAATTAACACCGGGTTCAATTGAATCAAACACCGCATAAATGCTAAAAGCGACGACAGCAAAAGCAAAAACCGGGAAGAGAGCGCTCTCTCGCGTCTGCGGCTGCGAGTGCGAACGAGTTAGCTGCTGCAGGTGTGTGACTCAGTGTGACCGCAGCCCAATAATTATGCAAGGCAATGGGGAATTGACAACAACAACAATAACAAAATGCAAATGCAAAAAAGATGACGATTAATGCTGTTGCTGTCTTGCAGTGCTGCCAGTTTAGCAATTTAGTTGCTAGATCTGGCCACTTTTCAAAAAGTTTGCAATTTAATTTTTAAAATGCTATTAACCACAAATCCAGCACAGAGACAGATTTTAAGTAAGAGAGAAAGAGAGAGAGACAGAAAGAGAGAGATTCTGAGTGGGAGAGAGATTCTGAGTGGGAGAGAGAGAGATTCTGTGTGGGAGAGAGAGAGAGAGAGATTCTGACTGGGAGAGAGAGAGAGAGAGAGAGATTCTGAGTGGGAGAGAGAGAGATTCCGAGTGGGAGAGAGAGAGATTCTGAGTGGGAGAGAGAGAGAGAGAGAGATTCTGAGTGGGAGAGAGATTCTGAGTGGGAGAGAGAGAGAGAGAGAGTCTGAGTGAGAAAGAGAGAGAGAGGCTCTGAGTGAGAAAGAGAGAGAGAGAGAGACTCTGAGTAAGAAAGAGAGAGAGAAAGACTCTGATTAAGAAAGAGAGAGAGAGAGACACTCTGAGTGAGAAAGAGAGAGACATTGCTTGAGATAAACACTAACACTGAGGCGAGTCACAGGCAGGCAGGCTTAAGGTACCTTTCTTCAAGCTAGAACCAGTTGGGAATTATAATAAAATTTATTTTCTTATACACAAATTTATATACAAATTTTTTACCCAAAAAAAAAAAAAAAAAAATATTTGTCACAGACGGCTGGCACAGGCCTAAGGTACCTTTCTTAAAGCTAAAACCAGTTGGGAATTATAAGAGGCTTGTGGCAAAAAAATATTTTATAATAAATTTTATTTTATTTAAAAAATTGCCATTTTAAGACCCTTTTATTAACATATTTTTAGCTTTTGCATATCTAAAGCACATTTTAAAGCTTTCAAATGATTGCCAGCATTTTTACACACATACACACACACAGCTAAGCGACTTGGACTTGGTTTATAAATTTTTTTTTGGCAATTTTTAGCAACTTTTTTTTACCAAATCTAGCAATTTTTGCCTCGAACATTCTGGCAGCGCTGCTGTCTTGTGATGTGTTCTCTTCTGCTCGGTCTCTCAGTCTCGTTCTCTCTCTCTGCATGCACTTAATTTTTGCAACACTTTCTGTATCGCTATGCAAAATAATCTGTAATTAGCTTCAACTCGAATTGCGTGAAATAACCCAACCAAGCAATCAGATCAACTGGGGGAGGGCAGGGTAAAGTGACAGCGCAGATTTCGTTTTCGTCACTCAGCTAAACGGCGTTGCCAAACAGCAAAAATTGCTACGTTTCATTATTCACTTACATACATATAAACATACATACGTACTTATCAAGCAAAAGCTGCACTTAGCAAATACAAAAATTTGCCAACGAATCGTAAGAAAAAACTAGTGTTATTTGCACTGCAGACTTTTCTTTCGAAATGTATGCATGTGTGTGAGTGTGTGTGTGTGTGTCTGTCGCATTTTAAGGTGCTCCATATAATATTTAATTGTAATCGTCTGCGCTATATCGTATACACTCTGTATGTTTGTATGTATGTGTCTATCTCCTTGTATATTGCGTTCAAAAGTAGTGCGCCCTGCTCTCTGACCACATGCTATAATTCTATATAATTGTAGAGTGGCGAGCAGAAAACAATAACAATAACCGAGTGCGATTAATGGCGCAGTGCCCTTTGATACACAAGCATACATACACATGTAAGTGCTATATGTATGTACATATGTATGTTTGTATGTAGAAACAGTTCTAGTTACTGGAGAGGCTGAATAATGTGCAAAAGGTATTTGGGTATAGGGTGTCCAGTTGGTGTAACTGTGTTATGGTGTGGGGAGGGGAGGGAAATAGTTGAACATGCCAAGTAAAATGAAAATAGAAAATCGATATTGTGCGCTAAGCGTCAAATAACAGTTAGCAAATGTACATGTGTACATAATTACAACAAAATGCGGTTAGACTACATACATACATACATACATGTGTAAGAAATTGCTCAATTTATGCCAAATGCTAAATGTTATATATGTATGTATTTTTATTTACGCTTATAATTAGAGTCATTGAGTTCAAATAAAAAGCTCTTATACATGGGTCTATATGCTTAACCTAATCGTCTTATACTAAAATACTTTTCTTTGATTTGACATCTCTTAAGCACACATTTTAATACTTTTGTTGTTGTTGCTGTTTCTTATTGTTGTTGCTAAACGAGTTTCCTCACGCAAAGCAATAAAAAAAACTTATCTAAAGATGAAACTTGATGCACACCCACAATAACACAATAAGCAACAACAACGAACCGTTTAAGTGTATTTAAAGCAACTCATTGACAATCGCACAATTCCATTGAATAACGGTGATATATGTATACATATGTACGTACAGTCAATTCTAACGTTAAACACATGTCACATGTGTTCATGACCTCAGCTCTTATGGAAGAACTTTTGAAATTATGAAATAAAAGCTTATTCGTGAATAATACTTAAATAAGTAAGATCACTTTGGTTGAGAAATCCCGACCAGGACATACCCTTAATCGATTACCAAAATGACCAAACTTCATTATTTTATTCTAGTTTCAAACCTCATTTTCACAGTTTTGAAATTCAAGATTTTTATGTTTTGTTTATCGGAAACCAAAACAAGTGTTATCGATAATTGGAAACAAATTTGTTTTTTTTTTCAGGGTAAAGGAGAGCTTAAGTTCCAAATTCGTAGTCTCTAGTTCTTATAGTCTTTATATCGACTCGTCGGTTGATGCTGATCAAGAATATATATACTTTATAGGGTCGAAGATGCTTCTTTCTTACTGTTACATACTTTTGCACAAAACCATTATACCCTTCCAGCTATTTTATGGATTAAGGGTATACAAAATATCCAGCGTCATCGAATTTTTTGGGTTTTTTTCTTTATGCATTCTTGCTAAATGGATAAGCCAAGGCAATAACCCGTCAGCAGTTCTTAAAGAATGTGTGATTTATGTTTATACTTATCAGAAATCCATAAATGAATCGTACAAAAAGTTATATATAATTTTTATTTATATAGACATAAAATTTAACTTATCTTTTTGTTGTTTGGCTTTCTGCATTGCAGCACCCGATGCATACAACAGTCTGGGCACTCCACTCACATATATCAGACCGGATGAGATTGTTAGACTGACGTCGGAACAGTTGGCGGCAACAGCGTCACGGCAGCGTCGTGCCGCGCCAGCTGCACCGGCGGAATCGACACCAGTGTCGTCGGCCAATACGCAGGATGCTAAAAATCAATATCGTAGCATCAATGCCAATAGTAGCGCCGCCGATGGCACAGTGACAACAGTGGATGCCAATAAGCCAGCATCTGTCACGGACAGTGTCTCCTACAATGTCCACAATGTGGGCGTCAATGGCACTGGTCAACGCAAGGATTTAAGCAGTGATGGCTCCGGCGCCACGGGCGCTACCAGCATCAATGTGCCCGCTGTGCCGCCAAAGAAAACACAAATGTTGGCCGCCTCGTCGCAGCCATCATCGCAATATCCCAAAAAGGTAGCGCCCTCATCCGTCCAGGCGGCAGCAGCAGCAGCAGCAGGAGCAGCGGCGGGGCCAACGTCAACAACAACCACAGAGCGTGCTTTAATCGATGATGTCGATGTGCCCGACGAGGTCATCACCAATGAGGCCACGAATCAATCGTTGACACGACGCGAGGATCATTTCGATTACTATCGCAGTCTACAGTATGTCAGCAAGGATGAGGCCTCGGTCATGTGGAATCAAATGCGCATCATACCCGAAAACAATATGCTATCCTCATCACATCGTCGTGCCATGACCGTTGAATTGAAATTCGATTTCCCGTTCTATGGCCATTTTGTGCGCAACATAACGGTTGCAACTGGTGGCTTCCTCTACACCGGCGAATACGTGCACTCTTGGCTAGCTGCCACACAATACATAGCACCTCTAATGGCCAACTTTGATACCAGCATGTCGGATGATTCATTTGTGCGTCTGCAAGATAATGGTAACAAATTGATAAATGTATTCTTATAGCGATTATTAATTGTTTTGTTTACAGGCACCGCATTTACTGTTGTTTGGGAGAACGTAACGCTGCAGGATAAACCGGATTATGGCAAGTTTACATTTAGCGCCACATTGCATCAGAATGGCGATATTGTGTTTGTCTACTATCAGCTGCCGACGATAATCAATAAAATTCAGGACAATCAGCATCCAGTTAAAGTTGGTCTCTCCGATGCCTACATTGTGGACAAGATGCTTATCTGTACGTTTATATAACATTATATACTCTATGTTCTATTTCTAATACTATCTTTTTGTCTATCTGTGTGTTTAGTTGCTCGCCGCAAGACCATCTATGAGTATCATCGTGTCACATTTAGCCAGCAGGAGATTACAAATGCGACGTTGATCAAATTGACAGCGTTGCCGACCTGTTTGGGCTACAATGATTGCGAGGCATGCCTCAATCACAATACAACATTTGAGGTGAATAACCGAAGCGGCGAACCTTAAGCAAAGTTTACTAAAACATATATTTTTCTAGTGCGCCTGGTGTCCAACACTCAATCGCTGCTCAACGCATAATGGCAACGATCGTAGAAAGCAGGATTGGCAGCAGAAGGGTGAGTTCGTCGTCCTTTCAATCGATTCGTTTATTTATTCATGTTTGTATTTGCAGGCTGTGATCGTTTGCTTATTAGCAAAACAGCTGAATGTCCGGCTCTGGGCCAGAAGGGCAACAATGCTGCACAGGAGAATGCCAACAACAACAACAACAACAATAGCAATAGCAATAGCAGCAACAATAACAATAGCAATAACAACACCAACAACAACAACAACAACAGCATGGCAAATTCAACGCCTGCTGCCGCTGGCACCACTCCAGCCACAGAGCCAACAGTGAGCAGCACACAATCGCCAGCAGCGGGGGGAGGCGATACGCTTAACGATGGCATCGTTGCCGAGAAGAGCGAACATCTTGGCGCCTCTCTATCGCCAGAGAACAAGAATGTTGGCGTTGCCTTTGGCTTTATGGTGCCCATTTGCCTTGTATTCGCAACGACCCTGTGGCTGTTCTATGCGTACCGAAATCCACATACACGGAGCGGACAGCTCCTCATACAGGTAAGACAATCGATCGCAAAGTTCTTTAACTTAAAGCTTAACTTAAAATCACATAATTCATTAATATATATTTACATGCAGTCCAAGCAATTGCATAAGGTTGGTTAACAGTTGCCTCTCTTAACATACTAATTCTATACGAATAACTTTATAACTATATTCCTATATTAATCGATATCGTTTCTATTCTACAGTTCCGTCCCAGTCAATGGTCATGGAGGCGTGGAGAGGCGCGCTACACGGCGGCAACGATACACATGTAACACTAGAGATGAGAGATCAAGAATCGATTTTTTTGTTTATCTGCTGTCACGATCTAATATATATACAAGTAGCAGATATCCTCACTCACTGTCGGTCCCAACACACCCCTCACTCCCTCCACCACCCCTCCAAACCTTATAAGTAATAAATTACAACTTGTCACTGTTTTTGGGTTGTGACTGGATGATAGCAGATGTTGTATACAAAGAAACCTAAACAAAATCTTTATGTATTTGAAGATCGTGACATTGATCATCAGTAACAACCAGCAACAACAACAACAGTTAATTATAAAAACAACAAGAAGTGTGTATAAATTACAGTTAGAATAACTCTGATAAAACAGTTTGAAATGCACTGCAACTTATCACCAAATTGAAAGACCCTTTCCAAAAGACAACAACAACAACCAGACGTGTGCTTTGTGCCCTTATCGTTTAACCGTTACTAGTTAGACTCTTTTCTTATTAAAGACAACTGAATTTTTGGCAACTATTTTTGGATTTAGTTTGAATAAAAACAAGCTTATTTTGCTCAGATCCTTGTTCCTTTACCGCTCTCCAAGCACACACACACACCCACACAGAGATAGACATACACTGAGAGAAAACGGGGCACAGTGCTTGCAATTTAGTAGTTCAATTGTAAAAACAATTTTTTTCTGTTTTGTTTTTAAATATAATTATAA
Organism: Scaptomyza pallida; assembly: GCA_018152965.1. NCBI lineage: Eukaryota > Metazoa > Arthropoda > Insecta > Diptera > Drosophilidae > Scaptomyza > Scaptomyza pallida. The sequence goes on along the minus strand of JAECXP010000123.1, from coordinate 1,256,683 downwards.
TCCGTGTATTGGTTATTTTAAAACTATGACGAGAGATGTAAAGTCTTAAGCTCTCGATATCTATTCTCTTTTTATGTTTTTTTTTTTTCATTTTGGTTTTTCGATTGGCAACTCTAAAGTATAAAAATTCGTATTTTAATTTCTTATAATTATAGTTTTGTGTTTTTTTTTTCTTATGTATTATAAATGAGTACTATATACGGATGATGTATATGCAGCACTTGAATCTATATATAAATATATACATATATCAAGATGGATATATCCAAGGCGACCTCTTCTTTTTGTTAGTATTTTTTCTATTAATAATTATTATAAAAAATATACATATAAATATAATAATATATAAACAAATTCACATAAAAACAATTATGCGGTGTGCAAGCAACAAAAAAATAAAAGAAAAGCTAAACTAAATACATAATTTGATAAGAGAAAAAAAAAACAACAAACAAGCAACTAAAGATCTGTAACAAAACATAAAAAACACAAAAAAAAGAAAGAAGAAAAAAACAACTAAGGAAATTGTATAACAATGTATTTTGATAATGAAATTAAATTTGTATTTTAAGCTCTTATTACATATACAAGATAATTTAAATAAAAACAACAAAAAAAAATCACATAAAACTGCAAATGTATAAGTTATTGTTGACAAATTCGTTGGGCATTCAAATTTAACAGCAGTATAAGATGATAACAGTGGGCTGTTAACTAACATTCGAAGACTGAATGCGAGCTGGCGCCATCTATCTTCGTGCTATAATACAGGATAACAAAAAACCAGTATGCTGTTAACTATTTGTGCATGTTCTAAATAGCATGCAACACTGCGTGCAGCCATTTTGAGCTTAAATAAAATATGCTTTGGTTTGTATTTTTCATTCAGCTTTATTTTTGGACTACTTTTGGTCATTACATTGAATATTTGCATGTTTGTTAATGTTGTAAATTGTATTAATGCTCGTTATTTCTGTTACGTTACACTTAAACATTTACAAGGTGGATTTTTTCTAAGTATGTATGTATGCTGCTATTTAGGCTATGAGAAAAACCATTGGATTACGTGTATTTCACCAGTATTAGTTCATGAAGGACTAAGGAGTTTAGGGACGACATTTAACATTAAACAGCTTTAACAACAACAAGCCTCTTTCGTTTCTATAACATGGTGGGCTAAACGCCATCTACAGTTTTTGTTGTGCCAACTCCTCAATAGTGCGCGCGTTCGTCAACGTCACCCACAACGGCGACTGAATGCTGGCCAGCGAATAGCTCTCAGCGGCATCTAGCGACTGCGACTTGCGCATCGAAGCCGCCGTTGAGCTGGCGCTGCCGGCGCCATGGCGACGCTCACGTTTCGAGTCCCGTTTGCCGACGCCAAAGGCAATCGCTGCTTCGCTTGCCTGACTGCTGCTGGCGCTGCCGCTGCTGCTGGTGCTGGCGGCGCGCAGCTCATGTAGACGACTGCGCCGCTTGGCCAGTGCGGCCGAATCGTGCGATTCACGTACGCTGCCCGCCTTGCGCAGCGGCGGCGTCAACGTTGACATTGACCGAGACGTCGATGGCGACGACGTAAGCGGCGAGCGTGGCTGCAGCAGCTTCATAGCTAAAGCTGCTGTCTGCGGCTGCGTTGTCGTCGACGTCGTCGTCGTTGTCGTTGATGTTTTTAGTTGCTTTTGTTTATCTTGTTGCTGTTTGGCTGCTAACTGTTAGCTTGATGAGAAGGACATCTTGTAGGAGTTGGTATCCATGGGTGATTCGGGATTTAGGATTTCAGTTTGTGTCTGCTCCACATCGCTGCAGCGCTCCTCCAGCACAGTATCCAGCTCCAGCGAGGTGAAGCCCTGACTTAAGCTTCGTTCAGGACGTAAACTGATAGCTCGCGACGATCGGTAATCTAACAACGACAACAACAAAATCAATTAGTAACAACTTCAATCTGAATTCAAAGTCAAATGAAAATCAAATCAGAAAACGTGCGTCGTGACATGAGCAAAATGTGTAGGTATTCGATGTGCATGTCAAAACGTGCAATCCCCATGAAAATGGTCCAGAAGTTTCGTTTTAAGTCGCCATTAAACTGCCCCCAAAAAAAGCTAATTTTTCTCCCATGCTAATTAACTTTGTTATAAATAACAGCTTAACATCTGCAGCGGTGTAAACAGCAGTTCACACTGTTAGTTTTAATTGCGTTTCTGTTAATGTCTAGCAGCAGCCGCAAAGTAGGCAACATTAAATATCCGAGTTCTTAAGACAGCCTGTTCTAATTGCCCATTTCAGGAACGCAGAGAGAGTAAGAGAGAGTGTGTGTGTGTGTGTGCACAATCTGACTTTTACTTTGTTGACGGTTGCTTGCGGTAAAGTTGTTGGCGGCTTTCTCGTGTGCTGCTGCTGCGTAATTGTTTTCGAAAGTGTATGCAAAAACGTAAATTGGCAACCACCAACAAAAAACAACAGCAACAACAACGACAACAACAAAAATGGAGGATGGTTAACTGAAAACAAGTGTAGTTTGCGGTTGTCAACAATTCGTTATCGTGTCAGCCACATCATTATCAACACCAACATCATCAGCATCATGAACATCATCAACATTTCTCGTCTACCTTCTATCAAAGTGGCAGCAACAGCAGCACCCGCATCCAGCAGCTATCCAAACACTGAATATGAAATGTGTAGTTATAACAAGTTGACATGCATTCTTCAAAAAAAGGAAAAACTTTATCACGATTTGCAGATATCCTGTTTTATACACTTAATCTCCGACTGCCAGATACTTTGGCCTTAAAAGTTGGCCAACAATTTTATAAACGTTAAAGAAATTATAGAGTATCTGTTGCTTGTGCTTAACGCGCATTTGTGGATAGCCGTTATTAGCCGTATTTATGGCATACGGGGCATGCCATAAAATGTTGAACGCAGGGGGTTTTGGTGGTGTTGAAGCGAGTTGTAGCAATGTGAAAAGAGAACGAACTTTTATTTCTTCTCGTTGCTGCTGCTGCTGCTCTTGTTGTTGTTGTTGTTGTTGTTGTTGTTCATATGCAAACGAGGGCAAAGCGCCCAAAGGTATGCAATGCATATGTAAATGCAGGCAGCCAGCTGCTGTGCTTGACACATGCAAAACATCACGATGTGTGTGTGTGTGTGTGTGTGTGCGGATGTGTGTGTTGGCGCAACAGTCATTGCAGCTTGAACTCTGACTCCTGAATTTGCCTGCCGCAAGTTGTTTTGCTCGTTGTTGTTGTTGTTGTTTTTTGGCCAGGTTTTATATCCTGTGTGTCCGCATACGTATAATAGAATGTTACAACGTTCTTTGCTCTTTCTCTCTCCCCCCTCCTTCTCTTTCTTCAATTGTATAGAAGTGGGTCAAGTTTGTAGCAGTGTACATTTTAAATGCAGCCCCCCACTTGCCACATTTTTGCTGCCTTGCCACTGATTACAGAAACCTGTGTGCTGCCTTTCAACTTCTGATTTTCAGTCTTAAATTGCACAATTGACAATAGAACATTTTTCCTTCTTTGTATTTTGTTGATTTACTGACATTGTACGAAAATGTTTTCAAGAAATTTCGAGGAAAAACGCACTCAATTTATTCATATATTTAGTTGAAGCAAATATTTGCAAGCTCTTAATTGAGTGTTTTCTATATAATTCTTAGTGTCAAAAGTTAAGAAATCAATTTGAATGCAATTCACAATTCCGTTTTTCAACGTAAGTCGACCACAAAATTAGCAAAATTATTTGGAATTGAAATTTCTCGATTTTCTCATTCATTTCTCGTTCAGTGGCATTGCAATTAGCGGTCGACTGAGCGCCGGACAGCAACAACAAACAAACATGCCACGGGGCAAGGTATCGTTGGGTATGTTGTGGGTGGCAATGAGGCGCCCCCCGGTCCCCCGGCCCGCACGGTATTAAATGCAATTTATGCAAGAACAACAATGTGAGGGAACATTTTTAATTATAATTTTTTTGTTTTTTTTTTATGGTGTTTCGTTTGTTGTTGATGTTTTTATTGCTGCTGTGGATGAAAAAAACGTAAGAGACAGAGAGAGAGAGAGAAAGAGAGAGAACGAGCGCTAAGTTGTGTGCTGCATTACGTAAGATATTCGTGATATGATTAATGTGAATAAAAATCTACATATTATATCTGTAAGAAAAAGAAACTCAAGTAGAGCAAAAAAAAACTAACGTGTAAAGGAGAAAAAGAGATAGATATAAATAGTTTTGTAGACACATTACAACATTCAAACTCACTAAGCCTATGAATTGGACTAAATCTGACCAGGCTGACAGCATGGTCCTGCATATCATAGTTGCGTCGCCTGTCCCGCTCCCGGGCCAACTTGGCGCGACGCCGCAAACAGCAGATGACAATTAGCGCCAGGATGGGAAAGCCAAATATGCACGATACTATCGGTATGACAATCGATTCGGGTGAAACTGTAAAGACAGAAAGAAGCGTTACATATGATGCAAAAAGTGATGTATTATACAAATAATTTCTGATATGTTATTTAAGAGCAGCAATTAAATTGCTTTTGATCCTTTTTTTTCATTGGAAAAAAATAACGGTTAAAGGGTATGTACTAGTCTGGATTTCTCGACTAAAACCTTCTCACTAGTTTATGTAAACTTAATTACATGTATACAAATTAAATTACTGATACGAACGGTTTCTCTTGAACAAATGTATTTTAATTATTGCAATTTTATTTTTCTAATTGAATTAACAATTGTTTTAGCAAGAATTTTAAAAACCAATTATAAGCACATTCTGAACAATGTGCCAAAAACAACAGATTTCCATGTTAAAAAATAGATTCTAGGGTTGATAAAACAAGCAACAAAAATACGCTGCGCATAGAACACTGCGAAATACTCTGTCCAAACAATAAGGAAACTTTTGAATCCGTTACGATTCATTGGAAAAATCTCTTATCCACATCCTGCACGACCTCTAGCATACACTCTTCAATGCTTTGTCAGTGTATTTTAAATGGACATTAAATAAACAAAGAGAAAAAACCTTTATAAAGTATCCTAAGTATATAATATTTTGTATGCCCAAAAGGGTTTAGCCCCCTTCTCTTTTTTATGCACTCAAGGGAAATTGTTTTTTTTTTTTTTTTGGTTATTTTGTGTTTTGACACGTCCCTTTTTTTGTTGTCCTCTGTATGTGAGAGGCGTGTCCTGGCATGGCCAATAATTTGTAATAACCATTTTTGGCCAAATGACAGGTTTTTATTTCATACTTTATATGTTTTTACTTGCCTAATTGCTGCGGTCAGACGTTAAATGCCAAACGGTTGCCACTCCGCAAATAATCTTCCAATTATATATTCATGTACACACACACATACATACGCGCACGCACAGCAGCTGTTAAAATGCGCTGTAAAGTAGGCAACAAAATTGATCGTCTGCTGTTTTTTTTTTATGTCCTTCTCATAATTTGTGGCTCATCTTGGGGGCGGGCTCGTTTTCCATTTTCCATTTTCGGTTTCATTTTCGTTTTCGGTTTCTGGCCCCATAATGTAGGCAACACTTATTTACGCTGACAGTCGACGACCTAGGGGCCATGAGTTTTATCTGGGCCAAAATGCCATTTGACCAAATTCCGACCGGTTGGCATCATTTGCATTTCCCCCTTTTCCCCCGCTCTCCTCTCTACCCTCTCCCCTCTATCTGCCTTGGCATTCTGTGTCTGGTTTCCGTTTTTTAATTTCATTTCCATCCGGTCGCGTGCAGCATTCAACGTTTTATCTTAATGATTCAGTGGCTCGGTGGCTGGGTGGCTCTGTGGTTCAGTTGTTCAGTGGTTCAGTGGTTCAGTTGCTGCTGCACCACAATCGACCCACACACACAAACAAAGCCGCACACCACTTGAATCGTTGTCGACATTATCGCAATCTTGTTTCAATTTGTCTTTTGTTTATCTGCGAAGGTTTCGCGTTAGCAAAGCAACCAAAAAATATGTATCCAAAAAAACAAGAAAAACTCTAACAAAAGTCAACAATTTGTTGCTATCCTCTCAGGCAAACATTTTTATTATGGTCCTTAGCCGATAAGCTACATGAAACAGACAAAAAAGAAAGCATTATATCTTATAAGTATTCTATATTTGTACGCATGAATTTGTTGCCATTGAGATACTACAACGAAATAATGTTAAGCGGACACTGTGAGAAAGAAAACTTCATAAAAATAATGAAAATTGTTGTGTAATAAAACATTTTGTACTACATAGAAATAATATTTATGGTAAAGCGAATATTTTGGCTTTCAAGCTTAAAAGCTTTTCCTTGTATTAAGATTTTCACAAAACACCGAAGGAATTTCATAGGAAAATCCTTTAATAGTTTAGTTCGAAAAATCACAAATGGTAATCCCCTTAAATCTTACTTCAACACGCAACAAAGTTCATTTCATTTTAAGCTTTGAATTATAATCTTAACACAAACACTTTTTAACTTAGTTTTTCTTTCAGTGCATGCTCTTAAAGTGTTGCCTCTACTTTGTAAGTTGAGCACACGCCCACAAACGAACTACAATCTTGCCCACCCACACACACACACACACACACACAGACTTAGACCAACACCGCGTTGCCCCTAATCTAAGCCACAAAAATCCATGGGCCAAAAAATGTTGTTGTTGTTGTGTACTAAAAATATAACTTGGCAAACAAACACACTGCACAGAGTGGGAGGGGGGGTGGGGCGGTGTAAGGAAGGGGTGCGGGTGTTAGCAGCTGTGAGCTGTGTTGGCTAAAACGGATTGGCGACAGCAGCTGATGCTTGGTTGTTGCTGTTGCTGGTGCGGATGCTGCACTAGCTCCACTAACTGGCGCGCACTCTGCTTGACATTATTGAATCCAATTAACGCCTTCAAAGTGACAGTTCAAATTTACACAAATTGATGGTGGATGCCAGCCGCTGGATGCTGGAAGTAGGGGACGGGGGGGGGGGGGCCTGGTTTACCAAAGTATGTAAGGGAAAGAACAAGCTTCTTGAGCCAACAGCTGTCCTTTGACAAGGACTCCTTCTCCATCTCCCCCACTCTTTGTTGTTGCTGTCTCTTTATGTTTGGAGTTGGAGGAGCCCATTCTGGCCCGCCTGCCTGGCATCGTCTGTAATTTCATGCTGAGTCATCACAGGCTGAGAACGTTTGATGCTTGAAATATTCAATAAATACAATAAAAATTATGCGCCTCCTTTGCCGCCTGCGAAAGGCAGTCAGGCAGCAGCCAGGCATCGAGGCAGCCTCCTTGACAAACGCAATCCACTCTCAACCCAATCGAAATTGAATGTTTGCATATTTGAAGTCAACCGTGGAATGCGCTACAAAAGCGAGATGACAGCAACAACAACAACAACAACAAAGTGACAGCAACAGCTACCAAATTAATGTCAGGCAAGAGCTGAAGCTGAAGACAGGCGAAAAGACGCAGAAAAGAAAGGAAAGAGATAAATATTTATCATACATTTCAGGCATCGAGAAGAGTGGTTTCTTTTGTGTTATCTTTTGTTTTAGGAAAATCGATTAATTTATCGATAAATTAGTCTTTTGATACTTATTCTGTGGTAAATGGCTTATTAATAAACATATACTGACTGATCGATTGCCCATTTAAGCATTTGAAGCAATTAGCTAATAAAACAAATAAGTGAACTTAGGTAAAAACGATAGGCAAATCGATAACACACATTGTTTTGACAAACTCAAGGATTGGCAATGAACGTTTCTATGTTTATTAAGCTTGATATAACACCACAATATTCTAAAAATAAGATAAACTTTTAAGCTTTCACAATTTAAGATTTGATTGTTATCGATAACATGGCCCAGGAGAGACTGTATCCTAAGTCTCTAGCCTCTTAAAGTATCTGAAATTTATCAAAGCTATAAATACCCACTTTATCGGAGATCAATTCCATAAATATTGACAATATGTCATAAAAGAGAATCAACATTTTCGAGACAACAAACTCTTAACACATTTTGTATTCATATATCATACAAATTATATAAAATAAAGTGCACTTCAAAATGATTTACTTCGGCCCAAGTAATGGCAACAAAATATAAATCATCTCTAATCTCAAAAACAGTCGCATCACAGCCAACGTCACTGCAGCAGGAGGAGGAGGAGGTTTAAGTTTGAGACGCGTTCGAGCGTCACTTGCCAAGGTTGTTAAAGTAGTTGTTGTTGTTCAGTGGCGGGGGGTGCTTAAAGTTGCAGAAAGAAAGCTGCTTTGAAATTTGCTGCTTTGCTAATACTTAGTTGTGTGTGTGTGTGTTTTGTGTTTGCCGAGGGCGCACTGTGCTTGGCATAGTTTAGCAAATAGATAGAAAAAGGAAGACAGTGCAGAAAAGTAAGCGAAAGTGCAAGCTACTCAGTAGCGAAAACGAAAGAGAGAGAGCGAATGAGTGTGTGTCTGTGTGTTTGTGTGTTTGTAAGTGCTTAAAGTAAAGTCAATCAGCTGTCAAAGCGTGTAATGGTGCGAGTATTAGCTATTAGAGATGAGCAAGTGACAAAGTCATGTTAACAAGCAAGCCATTATGTCACATTACATTACGATTTAACTAAGTGTATAACGTAACGAATAACGTTGCCATCAAGTATTCAGCTTTTTTCGAAGTTTTGAGTCGTTGCGTCGCTTTATTCAAAAGTTGTTTTGGCCAACTTGCACGTGACACTTTACAAAAGTCAAAGAAGGGAGTGCGAGATTGCTTTTGGCATACTTGATTACATTTTATACGGAATTAACGTTGAAAAAAAAAACTTTTCTGATATAATCCCAAAAACGTGCTTAAGCTTTTTACGCATTTTGCATTTCGGTTATAAAGTTTTTGTTTTTTTTTTTTTGCATTTTTCATTTTGTGTGTGGAGTACTTTTAGACTCATAATCCAAATTGATTGCTTTTTGCAAATGGGTTTGTTTTTCTTCTTGTTGCATTTAATAAAACACAGACCTCAAGAGCTTAAGCTTTTTTGTGTTTTGTGTGTTACCTAAACTGGGTTTCCTCTTGTTCTAATTGGCTGCATGGCTATAAAGTTCCTCTATGCTTTCTGACTAACTAACTTTCGTAGTACATACATATGTGGTGGTTGGTGTTGGATGAAAGTTGATCAAATTGACTTTTTGGCATATTTCCAAACAAATTTCGCCTCAAGTTGCACACACACAATTTTCAACAGTTTGCCGAAGAATCTGAACACATACATATTTTGTTGCGCAAGTTATCTTGCAAAAATATTTGTTGCCTCGTCCGCCATTGTCATCGTTGTTGTCGTTGCCGTTGTCGTTGTCGTTGTTGGCATCATTGACGTCGAATGCTCTGAACTATCTTGCAACATGGCCAAACTGGAGAATTTAAGGAAATATTTCCACACATATCTGGCACGTAGTATGCCTCGAAGTTAAACCATTTTATTGCATCAAATTTACGCAACAATTCTTCCTCATTTTTCTTACTTTTTTTCCCCGCTGTTGTATGTACATATGTATGTATGGACAATGCTTATATACATATGTACACACACATATGTTTTGTATGCGTATATATTTTATTATTGCTGTCGTTGTGTAAATGGACAAGTTTGGTAGCGCTGTCGGAAAGTATTTTTATGTCAGCGCCTCCCCCTTCATCTTCCCTACCTACATCCTCTTGATAATAAAGTCATAGGGGCGGTGGGCGGCAACCACAACCGGAGGGCATTGAAAGCGCTGACATTGACATCGCCATCGCCGCTTGTCGTCGATGCTGATATAGAGACGATAAGCAGCAGCAGCAGCACAATACAATGAATTGAGACACACTATATGCCACACATACTCGTACATACATACATAAAGATATTAACGACCACGACGCTGACGACTTTCGGATTTTGTCTTAATAAGGACAAGTGCGTCAGGACTTTCAGTGACTTTAACAGAGCTCTCACATTTGTGACTATCCTTTGCAAAGTTTGTCTCCACAGAGAGGCAGCTGCCGCCTAAAACAATCAACGGTCTGAGTCGCATTAATAGTCGCCCCAATCTCTGCAATTAATGCGACTTAAAGTTGCCTAATTGCAGCATTAGGCCCCAAGGCAGCTCCACAGCTCCTTACAACCCCAAAATGCCAAACGTTCTTTGCACTGCGACAATAAGTGCAAAAGATAAACGAACAGTCTGCCTAGAAAAGTGTTAGCTGGACTTGAGATTACCCTGTAGCTAGTTTTTAAGTAACTGTAGGGCTAATAACAGTTACTTTTGTTTCTGTTTGGGAAGTTAAAGCGCTTTTAAGATGTTAGAGAACGGCAACCTGGTAATAGTTTAAGGGAGCATAAAGATCCCACAGTTAAAGTTTAGGAATTTAGGACAGTTTAAATAACACTAGACATAAAAATCCCTGAATGCTTTTAATTAGAAGTTAAACCATATTGTTTATTTTTTATTATAATATTTTACTCCAGTAAACCTTAGTCTAATTATTTACATGGTCTTACTCTACTGGTCCCAAATGGGCTTTCTAGAATTAAATTATATTAATAAATGGATTCTTTTCCGGTTAATTTATATTTTTACATCTTAAATAAATGTTAAGCGAATATATATATTATATATATATATATATTTTTTTTGTAATGAAAAAAGCGAACAAAACATTACTATTTAATATTTGGTTTTGATTGGTCGAAACTAATCGTCTGCAAATGAAAAGTTTTTTTTTGGTATACATATTTTCTCTCTATATCTATATCTTCGCCATATCTACCAAGAGTGCAAGGAAAGAAAAAAGAAAAATGCAGCACCCCTTTATTGAAAATCGAAGGATTGGATGGCTTTAATGTTTGTCGCTCGGCAATCGGAGCTATTGTAGATAATGAGTCAACGAATGGCATCATGCAAATTAGCCTCTAATTGAGCCTGGCACACGAATTCCCCTTCAGCCCTTCATCCTTATCTCATCACAGCTAACTGATTGAGTTGCTAACTGTCTAACTGACTTAGGGGCTGACTGACTGTCTAACTGACTGAGCTGATTTGATTATTGGCAGCCTCTTGGACTCGTGGAGCTGACTGACACATTGATGTTTTGTTGAAGGGCGTGCTAATCGGACGAGCGACAGCAGAATGCGAATTGTGTTGTTGGCCAAAAATCTTCTCGTATAAAGTCTACAACTTTGGCCTAAGACTCAATTATGATTAACTGACAGCAGAAAGTTATTAGCCATGGGCTTAACAAATGAATGCTGATGGCAAAATCGACAAGTCGCAAGAAGTTTCTACTTAGGTATGAGCCTCAACGTTAATATGGGGCATTAGCAAAAGCAAGTTAGGTAAATTTGTTGTGGCAATGTGTTTCGATAACTTTTTTGGTGTGCTCTAAGGCCCAATTAATCAATGTCCGGTTAAAGTTTCAGTTGCTTAAACGAGGGATAAATTTGTTGCTTGTGCTAAACGGCGCCGAAGATATTTTTATTAAAGCCTTAATAAACTTTCATCGAAAGTAACTGCTGCCAGATATTTTCAGACTTAACATAGAATTGGAAATTTGACTAAACGTTGGATAGTATACCTATGATCTGATTGGGGTTTTCTGGGTTTTTCCCAATCCTTGCAACAAATGTTGGATCATTAAATTTGGTTGAATTCCCCAGAATATTTTAATATTTTAATTTTTTATTTTAATTTTTTTAAACTTTTTCATTTAAATATTGTTCATTATTCTTAAACATTTTTGTAACTTAAGCTCTATTTTTTAAATTGATTTAATTTTAATTTTATGTCGACTGCTATTAGTTGACAATAAACAAATAAATACCTAACCGGAGATTGAAAAATCTTATGTCCAACTTTAGCCTTAACTTCGATTTCGTATCTTAAGAAATCGATTAATATCGGCTATTCGATTACGCTATCGATAAACGATTTCACGTTGACAAAATAACGCAATGCCCTTACTTTTACGTCATCAGACCAAAATTACAAATCAAATCCAACACATTATTGTATTGTTTAGGCCCATTATCCCCCTCCCCACTCCCATTAGTAGACCGAAAATTGAAACAAAAGCCTAATGCTCAAAGTGATCCGATAATGTGCCTCTCTCTGTCTCTGTCTCTGTTTCCCATCGATTACCAAAAACAAATGTGCCCAAAAATTCATAAAGGGTTCTCCCCTTCGGCTTAGTCTAATTGCAGCTGGGCCCGAGACAGCTTAGACTAAGTGCATTGGACACAACGAGAGTGGGGGGGAAAGTAGACTCACCCGTTGGATAGACAATGATGGTTGTGGCCCGATTCTTGTTGCCGGCTGCAATGAAGGTGGCCATGGTCTGGGCGGGGAAGGTGGTGGTAGCTGGTCCAATGCTCGTCGATGGCAAATGGGTAATGGCATTGCTCAACACGGTGCTGGCCGCTGTCGTTGAGGATTCGATGAAACCGCTCAGATTGGAGGACGCGGAAGGGTACAAGGACGTCGTGCTAAATGCATTATACATATCGCCGACGTCGTCGTTGCTGCTGTTGCCGCCGACGTCGACGCCGCTGCTGTTGCCGCTGACGCCGCTGCTGTTGCTGAGGAGGATTGGATTAGTGGTGGTGTTGATGGTATGGGCATTGGTTGTGGTGTCGGCGGCGGCGGCGGCGGCGGCACTGCTGTTCGAAATGCTCGATGGCACTTGCCTAATGCGCTGCCCACTGGTCACGTCAGCGGCAAGGCCGCCATGCAACAGCAGTTGGGGCAATGTGGCATGCTGTGCGGCAATCGTTGCCAATGTGCGATTTAGCAGCGTTTTCATATTGCCTGTGGTCGCCTGCAGCAGTTTGTATGTTAGATTTGTGGCTGTCCTGGGATTTGGCTGCTGCTCCACCGCCTCTGCCTCCTTCTCCTCCTGCTCTTCTTCTAGAGTGGGCGTTCCGTTGCTGACCAGATTATTAATGATTGTTGCTGTTCTTGCGGTCATATTGTTTAATAATTTCGCAGCATAATCGTAAATTTCAATGAGCATTTGTTGGCGCCACCACTTCCTCCACATTCACCTCCTTTTCAGCTGCTGCTCGCTGCTGCTCCACAATGGTTTAAGCTGTCTGCAAACAAAGAGAGAGAGAGAGAGAAGTGGGGTTGGTTGGTTTCTTGCTAATTGCTTTAATGAATCATTTTGGTTGAGTTTCGAGCACTAAAATGTGTGTTTCAGTGTTGGCAAACGTCTAATGAACCTACACTTTATCACATTCACCACGAAGAACACGAAAAACGCTTTTTCTTCGCACTAATCCCACCTGTCTAAACTAAGCCAACGATTCTCATTTAATAGAATTTAATGCCTTGCACTTGACAATTTAATTGAAACTCAACAAACTCTGCACAAAATTAAGTTCTTTAAAGCATAGAACTTTAATAAAACTAAAGAAGTAGTAGTAGTGGAAAACATTTTATGTAATATTTATTATAATGTTAAAATCCATTTATTTATTGCCATAAAGAAGCTTAAAACGTTGTTATCCTTTGAATGATTGAATTCCGGATTTACCAACAATAAAATTCGTATTCGTATCCGCATTTTACAGCAATAAAAACAATTCACACATTGTAAAAAAAAAGTTGCAATACTCCCATCGAGATTAAGTGAATTCCTAAATTTAGATAGCATTCTATTGGCCGCATTCGAAACCGGAACCGGAACACTAGAGCTTCCGCTCCCATTCCCATACGTTGCTGCCCCTTCAGTGCTGTCCCCCCCCATCCAGTCGAGTGGCCAATCAAGCGAGCAATCCAAAATGGACCCTTTTGCGTACATCAAGTCCCTTGGGGCATTGCTAGTACGATCAACGTAGTCAAGTGGCGCTTGAAGCTTAAGTTGATGCTAAAACTGAAGGGACATTTTGGCGACAACGGGCCAATAAAAATATGTTAACTAGCATTGTGTGGCCGACCACGGCTATGGCCATGGCCAACACTTGTAACGACTTGTATGTAAGTGGTCGTATGTTGTAAGTAGTTTGGCACTAGTAGTAGCTTCATTACCAGACAAACGAATTCAATTCAATCGAAATGTAACGAAACGAATCGCAAAAAAAAAAAGGAAACACAAAATGAATCCAATCGAAATGGAAATCCAAACAATATAAGAATAGTTCCCACACACACACACAGACACAACGGGACACATACACACAATTAAATGGCCAGGCACGAAATATGACCAAAAGCTAATGGATGGTAAGAGAGGGGGAGAGGAAGAGGCCGAGCCAAATCAACTGAATAAATGAATGATGCGAGAAATGAGCAAAAAAAAAAAGGTGCGAGGCTTAGGGTTCGGGTATTGTAAAGTGAAATGATACGGTATATATGTATATGTGTATGTATGTATGGACGTCACTAAACGAACAAATGATTAAAATTAATTATACCTTCTTCTTCTTCTCTCTTCCTTTTTTGTGGAATTTTCGTACCCTGAATAAATGCTGTTATTTAATTAATGACTTAACTGACGATTACAAGTGTATTGAGAGCGGGAAAATAATGTTTGGGGTTTTTTTTATTGTACATATAAAAACCAAACTTTATCGCATTTTTTTTATGATTATTCTTTGAGCAATTCTGAATTAATGCTGTTGTCATCATCACACCATTATCTTTTTTTCAGTGTAACTGCATTTGAACGTCAAACAAAATTGTAAATTTTCTTACTTCCATTTTTTGTTTGCCATTCCAGAGTTCGAAATAAAGCCCCGAGATCAATGTGTGTAGGCGTGCGAAACGCACACTAATAACTAGTTCCAGGAGCTTCTTACATACATGTTTGCAACACACAAGAACTGTATATCGAATGGCATTTCGGACTCTTTGCCATGACATAATCAACAAGTTTGGCCCAAACAAACATTAACCAAATGCGGAACGAAAAGTTTTCAAGAAATGCAAACATTTGAACACACATCACGTAATACTTAAACAGAACAGAACATAAATAAAATTTGAAAATCTTTCGATTTTAGCACCATTTTTTTCGTGGTTCTTAGTTACTGAAAAAGTGCTTAAACATGCAATTTAGTATGGCCATAAATTGAATTTCGTGATTTGTTTGTTCTCAAAACTAAAAAAAAAACAAAAAGTTTACCTAACTGCATTAGAATTAGGTATACCAGCTAGCTGTTGGTTCGATGGCAATGAAGGTTATGTGGGGAGGGGAGGAGGTCAGGGATAAGTTATGATATCAGAGGAAGCACGCTTCGCTGTACAAACCTGTCCTTTGGCCGCCTTTTTAGCTGCTTTTGCTTTTGCTGTCGCTATGTCTCTGCTCTCAATGTGGCATATATTCACATGTGCCACATAATTTAGCACTTTTATTGTGGCAATTTCAACAACAACAACAACAAAAATAACAAACAAACGAACACACACTCACACACAGCAGAAAAAAAATAAATGATATAGAAAACTTTGCATATGCGACTATGACTTAAAGCGTCTAGTTGCATACGTTTTGAACCGTAACTGTTGCCAACGTTCTTGTCTAACGGTTTTTACGTCTTTGGCCGCACGCTCAAATAACGTTCTCGTCTCTCAAAAAACTGGCAACTGCCGCGTCGCGTTCGCCGTCGCTTAGTGGGACGCCGCTGCGCTGTCGTCGCGCTTTTATAGCCGGCGCTCTGCTTAAAGGGAAATTTCACATTTGCCATTTATTGAAAGTGAAGAGTAAAATTTCCCAAACGCCCACTGGAAGGCGGCACAATTGGCACAGTTGCGGTATATTTGCTCTTTGGCACTGGAAATCGTATTGAAAACATTAAACAGGAACTGTAAAGGCAACAAAGATAAATTTAAGCATGTTTATCTTGAACTATTGAGACGTCATTGAGATGTTATTAATTCATTTGAGTGTAAGCAATTACCACAAACAAACATGTTAACATGTATACTTAGCCCTGTAAGAGAAATACATGTAATGGTAATTATGGTTGTTAAGGATATTTGTAACAATATGTACGTATATTCGAAATATGTATATGAGTTTTCTTCTTGGTATAATTTTGTATATGTTTGTTTGTTTTGTACCCGGAAACAACAATTTTACTTGGACAGGTAAAATAATACATGTGGCAGTATATTCTTAATACCCCGTAAAAGAAACAAAAAGTACTTTTTGGCTTGTTCTATTCTGCATCTTTCGAAGAATTTTGTACTACTTTACTGTGTAATATATGCCTTAAATTTTTTTAAATAAATCTGCAGTTTGCCATGGATTGGGTATTAAAAGAGTCGTATCTTTTTGTACTTCAACTGCATATAAAGCATTTCGTTTGATTTTGATATTTGTTGTTTTGCTCGCTATTCGGATTGATTGGGTCAAGGCTGGCTGGCACATGGTTTATTTTACAATCTAAGTCAAACAACAGTGACGGAACACAAATCGCTTGTTTCTTAACGAAATACTAACAAGTAAGAAGGCATTAGTCGAGAATTTCCGACTAGGAAATACCCTTAAACACATAACGTAACGCGACCAGTCATTTGTTATTACACGAAGCTGCGATATCTCCGTCTTTTAATCCGATTTTTATCAAATCTTTACAGAAGTTCATTTTTTCATTCATAGTTTCAAACTGCATTTTTACAATTTTGAAATGCAAGTTTTTTTACTATCGATCACATGTGTATATCGAAGCCCGTAAGTGTTATCGATAATTTGAACATTATTGTTAAGTTTTGCAATTTTATTCTCAGCAAGCTTAGACCCATTTGTCACTATTGTATTGTGCCTTTAAATATCGACAAACTTAAATCAACTTTTACAGTGCATACATACATCCAAATTGTTTTCTCATAAAAATAGTATTTTCGTCCGCGTAAAGTGAACTTTTTACATTAATTGCGATCTTCTAGACTCTAGAGACTCTGGTAAGTAATGAACAAAGTTCGAATCCATAGACGAAGACAAAATTCTGTAATTTTTAAAATAGCTTAATCTTAGGTTAGATTGATCAGGGCAACAAAAGTGTGGTTAAGTTATGAAAATCTTCGTTTTGATAACTAGCTTTTGTCTGTGGATCCGCTCGCGTTGAATACGATTTCCCTCATAAAGCCTTTTTGAAGTCTGTTGGCTATATTATCTGAAATCTTTCTGCTTTTCTATTATGCCTCCTACTTTAGACAAAATCGTTAGTTCTACCGACGTTATACGCTATTCGTAAGTCTCATGAATGCATGGGCGCGAAAGGTTGTGTTAAATTAGATTTATGACCACTAGAAATTAATGAAAAGAAATAATAACAAATAATTTTTAAATCGCTTCCATCCCTTGTCCTTAGCCCGACATGCAAGCAGACTTCTTACAAATGACTTTAATAACGGTATCACAGTAATACGCAACAGGTTGTAGTTTTTTTAGAAAAATTTCTTAGCAAGCATGGAAAAATTTGTCATTTTTTGTTATGCCTTCTAGTCTTTTTCGACTTCCAGTCATTCTAAAGTCAACTCACAAACAGTACAAAACAAATTTTTAATTCTTCAAAAGAAAACTTTTTTCATCCGCTTTAAGTTAACTTTACAACTAAACATTCCATCTATGCGAGGCTTCTGGTGAGTAGTGAACATAATTCGAATGCAAGGGCAGCAAAAATATTGTAGTTGGAGGCGATCGAGTTGCGGTAAACTTCGATAAGAAAAGATAGAGGGTTACAAGGAGTCTTTTTAAAAAGAACTTTTAAGCTCTTTATCTATTTGTACCTCCAAGTATACCAATCCGTTATCAATTTCCTAGCTTCTTAATGGGCGGTGCAACCATGTATTAAGACTTTGTCTGATGCTCACATGAACAAAGATATTTTAAATGTTTTTAAAGGTCTAGCTTTAAGGGTATCCAAGAAACGCGCGTTTTCATAGACGAACTGACAAAACTCCTTAAGATACCAATTTCAATATTGCGTATTGGTCTACAAAAATATTGACGATAAGTGAAATTAGGCTTTATTCTTAGCAAGCATTGAGATAGCTGTCAAATATGTGTAGACTTACAAATATCATGTTCAATTTTATTCATTCGTAAATCACATTTTACACAGCACGCATCAAAATTCTATTATATTGTTCAAATTCTCCGAAATACATATTGTATTCGCTTAAAGTGGACTTTGAAACTAAACTGCGATCTACCGAAGGTTCTGGTGAGTATTAAATATTATTCGAATGCTAAGACAAAGATGAACGCCGAAAATTGTGCAGTCGGACACAACCGACTTTGAAAGTCAAAACAAATTTGCAGACTCTAAGTATCAAGCATCGTCCCTACATTAAAACTTTATAAAACGCACACGGGATTTAAGAAACGGCCATAGCTTAAAGGGTATCACACGCCAGATAAAACATACGAACATGGACATTGCACAACACAAAAATACTCTTAACCTTTTGTATTTAACTATAAATAGTAGATATTTTATGCATTACGTAGTGTAAAGATGGGTTGATAAGGAAAACAGCTGTTGGTTTAAGTTGCTAAAAACAAGACTAACTTGGCAAGCTTTGAAATACTTGTCAATTTTGGGGTCGTAACTATAACTATATAACTATATATCTTTTATTCATTCTCAAATCTCCTCGCACAGAAAACAGTTCAAAATTATTTTCAAACGAAAATTATTTTCATCAGCAAAAAGTGAACTTTTTTACACAAACTGCGATCTCCTAAGCAATGAGTTTGCTGTCATTTTTGTGTCGTACATACAAATATTTTTCGTATCCGGTCATTCTAAAATCAACTTGCACAGAGAACACACCAAAATTGTTTTCTCGTTTTATTATTATATTTCCAAAAAAGTTATCCATCCGCTTCGAGTAAACTTTCCAACTCAACTCTAAAGGTTCCGGTGAGTAATAAACATATTATAAATGCAAGGGCCAAAAAATACTAGTGAAACGACTGCCGTTGCAATCGAACTCAACCGATTGCCGATAACCGATACAAAATTCCAGTATTAAAGTTGAAATACAGCAAGCTTTGAATTGGTTGTCATTTTTGTTTAGAGCTAACAAACAGTATTCGACTTCCAGTCATTCTGAAATTAACTCGCACAGAGAACACATCCTAAAAAAATTTTATTTTATTTTTCCAAAAATATATATTTTTATCCGCCTAAAACTGACTTGGTAACTGAACAGCGATCTTCCTTTGGTTCTGGTGAGTAGTAAATGCAGGGAGACTAAAAGCCCAGTAAAAGGTTGCACTCGGACTCAACACATTGAGGCAAACCAATAATAAATTCCAGTATTTAATTTAAAGTACAGATATTTGTAGAGTTTTGTAGTAGCTTCTTAGCAAGCTTTGACTATCTTATCATTTTTGTTTAGTACATGAATATTATTTGTCCGGCTTCCAGTCATTCTGAAATCAACTCGTACAGAGAACACATCAAAAAAAGTTTTATTTTATTTTTCAAAAAAACGTTTAAAATTGACTAGGTAACTGAACAGCGGTTTTTTTTAGTTCTGGTGAGTCTTGAATATTATGCGAATGCAAGGGGATATAAAAAACATTAAAAACATTAAACATATTTTTATCCGCCCAAATTAAACGGTAACCGACCTGCAATTTTCCATTAGTTCTTGTAAGTCGTGAATTTTTATTCAATACCAGGAAAGAAGAAAATAGTGAAACGTTGCAGTCGGACCAAATCCGACTGCGAAAAAACCAGTATGAAATTCCGGTGCACAAATTTGTAGAGACTGTTCTCAGAATGCTTTGACTTTCCTGTCATTTTCGTGCAGTACATAAAAATCATTTTCCGGCTTCCAGTTATTCTGAAAACAACTCGTACAGAGAACACACTAACAAAAATTTTATTTTATTTTTCCAAAAAATATTTTTTTTCCGCTAAAAATTGACTTGGTAACTGAACTGGAATTAACTACTTGTTCTGGTGGGTCGTGAATATTATTCGAATGCAGTGACACAGAAAACCCAGTGAAACGTTGCAGTGGGACTATAACCGACTGCGGTAAACCAATACAAAATTCCATTATTTAATTAAAATTCCAGCAATTCTCAGCAAGCGTTGACTTTCTTGTCATTTTTATGTAGAACACAAAAATCATTTTTCGGCTTCCAGTTATTCTGAAATCAACTCTCGTACGGAGAACAACGAAAATTTTATTATATTTTTTTCCGCTAAAAATTGACTTGGTAACTGAACTGGAATTAACTATTGGTTCTGGTGAGTCGTGAATATTATTCAAATGGTACTACGAAAAAAAAAGATTGCATTATGAATAGCGTCATATCGGTGGTAAATAATTGGTTTGTTGCAATGGTCTGTCCTTCCGGGTAAACGCAAAGATGTGTAGTTTCACCAAAAAAAAAAACAGCATTTAAAATCTTGTGTCCATAACTGAAATTTAAATTTCGAATCGCGAAAAAAAAATTTTTCAATTCTATATTCTTAGCAAGCACTGAAATACTTGTCAGTTTTTAGCTCGTACTTACAAATACTTTTCGTTTTTGTTCATTTTTAAATCAACGCGTAAGGCGCAAACACAACAAACATTTTTCAAATTTTTTTCCAAATAAAAATTATTTAAAATTTGTATGTTTTCAAACAAATATTATTTTCACCCGATTTGGTAACTGAACAGCGATCTTCTGTTGGTTCTGGTGAGTCGTGAATTATTATTCAATGCAATTGGGAAAAGGAAATAGTGAAACTTTAGTTTGTGTCCGAAACTTAGTTCATTAGGCAGCATATGTAGTTGGATGGAATGATATTGAACATCATCATTGTCCGTGTGTGATGCAAAATGTGAAAATTCAATTTCAGTTATGAATGCAATGAATTAAAATGTATAAATATAAATACCAGCAAAAAGCCAAATGCAAATACAACAAACAAAAAGCCAAATGCAAACATAAAATCAACCATATAAACAGGTAGCTTCATTCCCAGAAAAACGGTCTCTACACATATACATAGATTTAAGTTAGGAAGGCGAATGGGTTGGGGTTGGAAATATTTTATACAATTTAATTGCATTTGTTCATATGGTGCTGAAAGGCTTTTAGCACAAGCCGCTTGCACAATTTGGGCGGTCAACCAACAAAAGTTATTTCCCGTTTTGGGAAGGGTGTCTCGACAAGGGGCAGCAAGGAAATGGGGGCATGCAACACAATTGTACATTGTCTTGTTGATTTAGAAATTAGCATTGCGGTTGTGCATATGTGAATATGTGTGTGTGTGTGTGTACTTTTGTGTGTAAGTGTAAGCAATAAATAAAGTGACAGAGACACACATTTTGGCACTCATTGTTTATGCACTTGAATAATTCACCAGGTAATAGAAATGTGCATAAGAAAATACACAGCTTAAGAGTCTCTTGCCTTAAGATAATAACGTTTATTTTTTTCTTTGTTTACAGAACTTTCCATAGCGGCCAAGTTAACAAGCTAACCCAAATTGTTTGTGTTTTATTTATTTCATTTTTGTAAGCGCCCGTTTTTGTGGGCTTTTTAAATTTTTACATATTGTGTTTTTTTTTTCTTGGAAAATCCAAATACGCCAATTTAAGTCAAGTTGGGTAAGCATTCAAAAACAGTTAAATGAAAATATGCATCCATAATTAGTTTTACAATTTTTATTCATATCAGAGAACTGTCTTCGGCCAGCTGAAACCCATAGATCTCATTGAGAGCCGCATTTTACAAGCTCACCCATCGGTAAGTAATTGCAATTTATTAATAAATATTATTATAATTTCTTTGCTTGTTTTTCCAGATATGACGTCTGCACGTGGACAGCGAGTACCGCAAGTACCGCAACATCCAGTGGCAATGAACATTGTCCTTACACGCAATTCAACCATTCAGTTTTCAGTGTACAACATTGTAAGCTGGGTTAACAGGGTATTGAAGACTGATGTACAGAAAATCGAAGATTTGTGCACAGGGGCCGCATACTGCAACCTGATGGACATCCTATTTGCAAATGTGGTCCGAATGAATAAAGTCAAATGGATGTGCAAGGATTCGAAGGATTTTTTATACAACTTCAAAATATTGCAGCAAGCTTTTACTGCTGTAAAGATTGACCCTCCACTGGATGTCACGGAGATTGTGAAGCAGGGGTATCGAGAGAACTACAAGTTCGGAAACTGGTTCCGAGCATTTTTCAATACGAACTTCCGCAAAGTTCGCGACGGCTATGATGCGGTAGAAGCGCGAAACTTCAAGCCGATTGGACTTAGCTTTTCCAAAACAGGTCGACCGACTAATGTGCGTCGTAACGGAAACCGTAACGCAAATACAACGGATCGCCGTCCGCTGGCTTCACAATCGCTGCGCACCATACAGCCCTTTACGGAAACCAATCGCATCTCAAGGTCCTCGACCCATGTATTGGACAGATCTCGACAGAGGCAGCGTACGGATGCACCTCGTGCTGGGGCTGGGTTGGACAGACCACGAAGAGAGCGTAGGGAACCAACACCGTATAGTACACGAAGAGAGCGTAGGGAACCAACTCCGTATAGTACAACTCGTACAACTCGTGATACGCTGCAAACCCTTCACAGAGGGATGATGATAGATCGACATGCGCCTCTGGCGGAAAGATTCCCAAGAGAGCGCAACGCCGCACGCTCTACCTTTAACTATCAATACGTTGATAGAGATCTTGATCTACAATTACAGTCAGAGATACAAGAAATGCAACGTCGATCAACTCAGCAGGGGGCACAAATCACCGAGATACGCGAAGAAGTCGAGCCAACACTACCAATTCCGAGTGCTCCGCCATTAGAGGATTTAGAGGAAGAGCCGGTAGATGCTCAACAGCAATCTGACGGTTCCGATCCGCCAACATACCGTTATAGCGTTGATGAGAGACCCAGGAATACCGCCATTAGAGGCTCGGAGAGCTATATTATTGACACTCCCACTGTGCTGCATTCGCTGTCGACAATTGACAAATCCAACTGGCCTCCCGTGGAGCAGCGCAATAGAAAGTGGATGATGGAACAGCTTTTCCCCGAAACGGCAACAGGCAACTCGGAGGCATCAACCAGTAACGCTGATGGGCCTTCAACAAGTAACGCCGCGGCCATACTATGCATCACGGATTCTTCAAGTAATCCTGAGCAGCCTTCAACAAGCTCATCGATACCACGCGCAACCGTTGCGCCCCAGAAACGAGTGAAGGCTAAGGTGTTTGATAAAGTAAAGCGTCGCCCAAGAGTTGATACTATGATCTGGCTGGAGCAACCAGCTCGCTCGTGGGAGATGGAAAACAGTCCACAGGTCACGCACTTAAGCAGTCCTCTGTCGGACTTAGAATAGAGTCGTGCAAAATGGCGACTTTAAAGAGCGAAACAACAACCACGCAGCTCTAACACCCCCACCCCCAAAAAATACCTCCTCTTGACTCTATTGGCAATCTTCAAAATTATGTATGTGTTAATTAAAAAATTACTTTTGGAACAGACAAATTTTGTTTTATTGCAAATGTGTATTATGGCAGCCATGTCACGAACCCGGCGAATTAATTTCCTTACAATTTTAGACGCACATGAAGATGGCTGCTGATTTTTGCACTTAGTGAGGACATACACCCAATATTTTGCAGTTTTCTCTTATACTGTTGCGTGGGTGTCTTATACGCTTCAGGTTTATTCAACAAGTAGACATTTCTATTTTATAATTACCCGCAAAATTCTTTGGAAATTAAAATCAAAAACGTATTTAATAGCTTTTTAACATTTTTATTAAATAAAGAATATAGTATTCAGTTATGATTTATAATTTTTTATATCAGTTTTCTGAACAAGCGTAATTCTTTGAGCAGACGCTTGCATAATCAGATATATGAATGATGCCATATTTAACTGAAGCAATGTGAAGATTCTGTCCACTGCAATAGTCTGTGTTAATATGCGGATTGTGCAGCTCTGGAATCAATGTGGAACATGCTGTCGACGAGTCTCCCGTTGATTTCAGCATTTTCTGCAAAAACAAACAAAGCTATAGAGACGAACGTATAAGAGCGAAGCTAAGGCTGATGCTTACCATCCAGAACTCATTGCCGGGCAGAGCATTACCGTCCCAGGCATACGAGACGACCAGCAGCATATTGGCATGCTCCGGTTGCGATAGTTTCTGCGCCGGATCACGTTTCGATATAAGCACACGAATGCCACCCTCCGGATGATCGGAGCATTTGAGTACAGCACCATTGTGCAGGCCACCACAACGTTCAAGCTTAAACCACGAGAAATGCACAACACCAATATGGCTGAGACGTTTGCCTAGCACACGCAAACGCTGCTCAAAGGTCTCCAGAAAGATTTGCTCCTGCTGTGGCGCCACCTTCCATACGCCCAGGCCAAAGCCAACGACATGGATGTAGGCCAGCTTGCCAGCTTTGGCTGCACGCGCCTCCGCCTCCAGCAGCAACAGATCAAAGCTGATGGCATAGCGACGCTTCATTACCAGATTATCAAAGACATCCTGCTTGTTGCCTGAAACGCCAAAACGCTGGCCATCAATGCTAACCGTGCCATGGAGCTGATCAAGCGTCTCATAGAAGTTGCGCCACAAACGGCGATAGTCCTCGGCACGGGTATTGGCGGGCGCATCTAAGGCCTGGCCATAGCCATGCTCCTTGGTGTTTTGCGTGCGCGCAATCACAATGTCCTGGAACTCCATCAGATTGCGTCGCGACAGGCGTGCCCCAATCATTCCAACAATCACACCCTCTGGCTGCAGATTTTTGCGATTATGCGGCACACGTCCACAATTGGTGCGCTCGCCCTCATTGATGAACTCGGTGTGTGAGCTGACCGAGAGCAAGGCCGACAGCTTGACATCGTCATAGCTGAGCACACGCTCCAGACACAGTGGTGCCTGCTCCTCATCAGTGCCCACGGGCTCAAAGCCACTTGCTCCACGCTCACCGCTCAACAGCAGAAACTTATCGTTGCGGGCAAAGAAGCTGGCGCAGCGTTTGGTCAACAGACGCTGCACAAAGTCACACAGCGAAAGATGACGATAGACGCGCTGCTCAATATTATTGCCTGGTGTTGTTAAATGATCCAAATGAGTTGGGTTTAAATTTCATGCAACGCGAACAACAAGCTTACCCCATTTCCCCTTGTGCTCCAAATACTGTAGATATAGCGCCAATGTGCGCTCATGGATCACTGGATAAACGGATGCTATTTGCTTGCCAATGCATTCATGACGTGCCGCCGGTTGACTTTGGACGCGACAGCTTTGCACGCCAAACTTTAAAGAAAAACAACAAAGAATTTCACAAGACTCGTTAATCGATTTGTTTAAAGTTTTCAGCACAATTTACGCACCTCCAATGGGAACTCGGTTGATTTTCGCATAAATGCAGAGATATTTACTTTTGCCTCAGGATCAGGTTTCTTTACAGATGTGCATTGCTCGAGCAGTTTTTGGCCAAATGGTGAAATGTATAGCTTACTTTCATTGTTGCTTGGTGGCCAAACTGCATCCACTTCAGAACCGAATGTTGACATTTTGATGTTTGCACCTCAATTTCACAATTGTATATAACAAGA
Organism: Scaptomyza pallida; assembly: GCA_018152965.1. Classification (NCBI taxonomy): domain Eukaryota; kingdom Metazoa; phylum Arthropoda; class Insecta; order Diptera; family Drosophilidae; genus Scaptomyza; species Scaptomyza pallida. The sequence continues at coordinate 1,231,112 of JAECXP010000123.1, read as the reverse complement.
AATTGTGTTGTGTTCGGCATTTTATAAACAAAGAATTGTACCCTGTAAATAAATACTTTTTAGCTGGATCCATTGATTTTTGCACAAATGTTGATATCACTTGTTGCAAGTGTGACCAAAGATACTTAAACAAATTTGGTAAACTGTGTTTAATTATTTATTTACTCGAATACAGTATTGTTTAACAGGAATTAAATCTCAAAACATTTATCTATTAGTATATCTTACATGTGTATATGGAATATTACTTTCGTCTTGTAGGGTATTTGATAGTCAATCAGCAGTATGCAGTATCTGATGGGGAAACTCCCCCAGCTTGAAAGGTTTACAAAAATTGCCAGCACTGGCGAAATCTTTTTCTGTAGGGTTGTGTGTGGGGGTTAAACTTACGGTTTGTTTACTTTTTTTATCATGTTTAAGCTTGGATACTTGTGTTACTTACTTTGATTTTTTTCTTAATTTGACAACCTGGCAGTCTGTAAAAGCATTAGTATGTTTAAAAAGTTATTGTTGATTTTGCTCAACAGCGAACTGCAACTTTAAGCGCTCTCCAGCCCTAGCTCTGTTAAAAGCCCACCTGTTAACATTATGAAGTTAACAGTCATGTGTAAAATGCAGCCGCAAATTTTAAATTTGAGCGTGACCTAATTTTCTGGGTAAGCTTCAGGCCTTGGCGCTTTTGCCAAGCATGGAGGTTTTTTTCTTATTAAGGTAAGTGCTTAAACGGGCCAAACTCTTTCTATGCATTAACTTTCTCAAGTAGATGCTAAAATTAGGTGTCTTGATCAACTTCTGACAATTTGGGATTTTCCTTTTTTAAAATTCTCTTGATATGTATGATAAGCTTTTGGGGTTTTACCTTTTATTATATCAAAAGGCACTTCAAAGAACTTGTATAAATCCTAAAAACTGTTAGATGCTTATTATGTTGAATGTTTGTGATTGTTGATGCTTTTAAAGGTGCAAACTAATAAGTAAATTTTTTCCACATGTCTTAACGTTTTTAAAATTTTCCTTGAAACATCTACTTAAAAGAAATAGGTTAACAGAAAAACTTTTTTAATTTACTATACATACAATATGATGCTTTTTTCATTTTTTATTTAGTTTTGAGCTTGTTTCCCAGTATTTTCGTTTTGTTTTTTATTTACTTTAAGGATACATTTTAAGTTAATTTGATGATTTGTTTGTTTGTTTTGGAGATGTGAGCACATATAAATATATATATATATAGATAAATGTTATATGTTTGTATGTATGTGAGGGAATTTTGAGTACTTCAAGTCTTTTATTTCTTTATATATTTACTTTATTTTCAGATAATATATCCAGCATTATAGAATGAAAATAAAAACTTAAAGCACGACGGAATGAAAATTGATTGTTTTTACACATTTCATTTAATTTCTTTAGTTGTAGATAGATTTAGATTAAAGTAACGTACATAAGTTAAGCCCCGCCATTAGCTAGCTTGAATCAAATAATAATTCAAATCATAACGAATACATTGAACGTTGTGTTTCTACGACTTTTACTTTAGCACTTCTGTTTTGTTTATGTCATCGTTGTTGTTGTTCTTGTGTATGTTTCTTTGGGCTCCAACATTTTGTTTAGAGCCTTGTTAACCCCCATCCTGCCCAGCATCCCATGTCATTTCTATTGCATTTCTCATGGATCGCAAGGATCTATCGATAACACACCTATATATTCCTCTCTCTCTCTCTCTCTCCCGCTCTCTCTCATTTATCACGTTTTCCAATCGATTGCCTGAACACCCAACTGACACACCCAAAGCTCCATATCGCCCCCGCCCTCTAGCCCAAATAAACACACTTTATCCATTCTCTATTCTTTCCCTGCATGCAAATTACTTTCTCCTCTCTCTCTCTCTCTCTTTATCTTCCTCTGTCTCTTTTGTTACTATGTGTTCCTATCTCCCTCTAGTTAGCTTTCAACTACAACTGTATTTAAAGTTCACTGTGTGGCGTATTGGTATCAATGGTGGGCGTGACCTTAACCTCCTCCTCCTCGCCGCCTTCCACATGCACCTCGGGCGCCTCAGCCTGCTCGGCGGCATTATCTTTGCCATCATCACCGCTTCCGCTGCCTTGATCAGCTCCCGCTTCAGTCTCTTTGGGCTTCTTCTCCTTGTCTTGGGGCTTCACCTTGGGCTTCCAGATCTTGATCTTGTTCACCAGATATTTCACCTCACGATCCAACAGACCCATTTTATCGGTTATATCCTTGACGGTCAGACGGACAGTGGCACTGCGACTGAGCTTCTTCTGGGCAGCGCTTTCGGTTTTCATCCATGCGTTCGTCTCATCGATTACCTTGGAGAGTGTATCGATCTCAACCTGGGTGTAGACATCCTTTTCGGGATTTGTTTCTTTGGTCAGATTGCGTGCAGTGACAAGGAACTTTTCAGCGCCATCGATCATGCCCTTGAGCGCTTTGATGGCATCCGGTCGCTCCTCATGCTCCCAGTGACGGGCCAGGAATACATTGGATAGCTTTTGCAACTTGCGCCAACTTGTCCTCGTACAGCTCGGCCTTGGGATTCTCCAGATCCTCATACAGCCATTCGGCCAGCTGGCTGCATTCGGCCAACAGTTTCTCCTTCTCGGCAGCTGTGGCACAATCGGCATACGGCTTCTCCTCCAACTTCTGCTGTATCTCAATGATGTGCGATTCGAGCGCATTGAAGGCGGACTCCAGACGCACACGCTCCTCCTCGATCTTGTTGATGGCCAGCAGTTTGGCAGCAGCACTATCGTAGCCTGTGCCGCTCAGGGGTGGCGTATAGCGCAATTGGGTTTTGTGCATCACTGGGGATTTGATGGTGACCAGTTTGATGGTCTCGTTCTTGGCCGCTGCCTTGGTGTCATCATCCGTAGCGGGCTTTGTTGCAGCTGCATCTTCGGGTTTCTCCTCCTTACCCTTGGCCTGCTCCTCCTCGTTGTGCTCTGGTTCGGGTGTGGGCGTATCCTCGCCCTCTCCGGCACCGGCACCGGCACCAGCTCCACCATCCTCCTTTTCGGCCTCCTTGGCAAACAGTTTGCTAATGGTGTTGCCCAGTTTGGCCAATGTGCTATCCTCATCCAGTTCCTCATCGAGTTTCTGCTTCTCGTACACGTATTCAACGCCAGTGCAGTGGAAGATGCCAGAATCATCCATATAGAAGTAGGCCTTGATGCCCTTGTTGTCCACCTGATCCTTCTTCGATTTCTCCAGCAGCTCCTTGACCTGCTGCAGCTCAACGCGTGTGACATTCAAGCTACCAATGGCAGCAATCTCCTGCTGGCTATAGCGCTCCAGATCGCCATAGTTCACATAGAACTCAAAGTCATCCGTGTGCTTATTGAAGGTGATGACCTTCTTCTGTGGATACGGATTCATCATGGCGAATAGAGCGCGCTTCACCTGCTTAACGGCAGCACCATCTCCCGGATCACGCTCAAAGGACACTTGCAACGGGAACAGCACCGCATCCTTGACAATAAACTTCTTGACCTTGAAGCCGCTGGACAAATCGGCTGCCTTGTAAACGGCACCCATTGTAGCCGACTCATCGGCATTTAGGTTCTTGCCCAGCTCCTGTTTGATCAACTTCTTGATGGTCTCCTGGACACGTGGCACACGTGTGCCACCGCCAAAGAGTATCACCTGCGTGATGACATCCAGCGACAAATTCGATGAGGCCAATGCATCCTCCAATGGCTTTGTGGTACGTGGCCACAAATCAGCGCACAGCTCTTCCAACTTTTCGCGGGAGACTGTCAACTTAAAGTCATGATCCTCCAGCAGATTCTCAATTTGTGCAAAGAATTCCGTGTTTGCCGACAAAACGTTCTTCAGACGACCCGCCTCCTTGAAGAGCTTGGCCAGGGCCCGGGGACTGCTGGTCACATCGGTTTTGGTCTTCTTCAGTGCATTGAACTCCTTGGCCAGATAATCACGCAAGCGCAGCTGTATCTCCAGGCCGCCTAGGGTACGATCGTAGCCCAACGCCTAGCACCTGAACGACAGGATTCGTCTCCTTGGTCTGCTTGTCCTTGACCAGCTGATAGCTGACCACGGCTGCGGCTGTCTTGTAGGCACCCATATCGTAGAACAGATAATACTGTGCGGTCTCATTGATTTCGCCACGATGGAACACACCATAGTTGAGGGCAACGGCTGCATAGTCATTGATCAGCTGCAGCACCTTCAGATTGGCCAATTGTGCTGCCACCAGCAGGGCTTCACGCTCTGCCTGGCCAAAGAAACCGGGCACGGTTAGCACACACTCCGTGATCACCTGCTGTGTGGATTCCTGTGCAAACTGTTTGGCCTTGCCCAACATTTGTGCAACGAGCTCCTCCACGCTGAACTCCTCCGAGTCGCTCTTTCTGAACACAACCGTATTGCGTTCCTTGTCCCCAACAATGGTGTAGTATGGGAAACGTTTTCTGTAAATTCAAATTCAAATACAAATACGTTAAAAATGGCGAATCACTAGAGTTTTATTAGGGATCTAGGGCCCATTTAATACTTAAGCTCTTCTTTAAATGGGAAATTTACTTGTAACATATTTTTTTCAATGCAAAATCCATAAGATATTAACTTAAGCCTACGTCTTTTTTTCCCCGCTAGGGGCGTTGAGGCCCAGATTAAAGTATGCGAAAGCATAATTATAATTAAAGTGTGACAAGAAAGCGTGAAAAGTGGTACATAACAAACTATCACAAGATATTTGGCATATTGTGAATATTCTTATTCAAGCAAACGACGTAAACATAACATGAACCAACTTTAAGAGTTTACATAGCGCATCGCCAATATAAACATGACGTGGCCCACACACGACACAATTCACAACTCAACACAAACACACACGCACACACATACACGTGCACACTTACCTATAAAGATCGACAATGGGATTATCGATGGTCTTGCCGAGCAAATCAAGTAGATAACCATAGGCAGCCGATGGATCACGAATACCTATTGTTTGTGCATCCTCGCCAAAGGTGCGTGTATTGTCGCGAAAGGCGAGTATGGCCGGCGTTTTGCGTTTGGACTCACGATTCAAGGCGATTTCCATTGGAACGCCCGGCGATACGACGCCAACTTTCATCCACTCGCTGCCCAGATCGACGGACATAACAGCAGCCGCATCTGTATTGGACATATTAAGGGCCATGATGCACAGCATCAGTAGCGACAGGCAGCTGCCGGTTCGCAACCAGCTGCGACTTTCGTTAGACACCATATTGCAGAGTGCAGACTGAAACGACAAATTATTTAGACGCAAGTGAGACAGAGAGCAATAACCTTTTTAGTGTTGTTGTGCTTCCTTATTCTCTGAGCACATTGCGTTTTCTTGCCAACGCAAGCAGCTGGCAAAAGACAAAAACGTTTTCATGTTTTTTTTTTCGTCATTTTTTGACTGACTTACGTGTCGGTTTTTGGTTTGTTGATTATTCCGTGATTACCGCTGCCAGCAGCTAAAAATATTGAATTGTACAACTAATGTTTAGTTTTTTCTTATTTCGATTATTTAGTCTTTGCAATTCACATTAATTAAGTCTTAATAGCCCAGCTGAATAGCCGACTCTGTTCAGGTGTTGGGGTGAAACGTAGAAGAAGAAGAAAGCGTTGACGTGTTGATTTGGAACTAAACGCCAGATGTCGATAATAAATACAAGCTATCGATTACATTACACGCGCATATGTTTTTAGTTGCGTGCAAATATGACAGATGGCGCTACATAACAGTATGCATGTATGTTAAATAACATTGCCTTTTAATGTTATACGTTATCAATTCAAACTGTTCATTTAATTTGTTTTAAAAAAAGTAATAAAAAGAAAATACTTGATCTTCAAAAAATATTTAAGGCGTTTGGCGTATTCTGCATTCTTTATTTATATTAAGCTGAGCTAATCGAAATTTATCTGTTCCACATACTACTGGGAAAACTGCTTAATCAGCATTGTCGCTTACAATCAATACAGATATTCAACCCACATAACGTAAAAAGCTTGTCTTCATAAAAGAAAAAACCCATAAGCATGTCGTGGTTTCATTTGCTGACATATGTTAAAATATATAATAACGTTACTCTAAACAAAAGAGTTGCTCCGCTATTAACTAAAGCGCTGCATTTTCGCTGGCAAAAGCTTTAAGCCAAATCAAGTAATTCATGTTTAGTGTATTCCATAGTCGATTATTACAATTTTACTGCTTTGGATTCACAAAAGTAGAACACTAACGATTTCAACACATTACCACCGCCGACTCATTGAAAAAATTAAAGAAAATATTACGACAATTGATTGATATAAGCGAAATTTTATTTGCTGATCTGGATTTTGCGAGCTCATAAAACATTAAGCCACCGAAAATTTGTTTAGTTATTACAAACCGATCTAAAGCTGAACATGTCCGGAGCGCGTCTTTTAACATTTTTGGCCATTGGCTGTCTGGTGGCGCTGGTCCCATCTGAGAAAGTTGAAAACAGCAAAGAGGAGTTTGAGGGCTTCAATTTCCCAGAGGAGAGCTTCGACGAGCGTTCCTCTCGCTCCTCACAGGGAATTCCATCACAGGCATACGGACCACCAATCGTTTACAACTCGCAATCGAGCTATTCGGCACCGAAGTCTTCAGGATATTCATCGCCTGCCGCTCCAAGCTATTCAGCGCCCGCTGCTCCTAGCTACTCAGCTCCTGCCGCTCCGAGCTATTCAGCACCTGCCGCTCCAAGCTATTCAGCACCTTCCCAGAGCTATTCAGCGCCTGCCGCTCCAAGCTATTCAGCACCTGCCCAAAGCTATTCAGCACCAAAGTCTTCAAGCTATTCAGCACCTGCCGCTCCAAGCTATTCAGCGCCCGCTGCTCCAAGCTACTCAGCTCCTGCCGCTCCAAGCTATTCAGCGCCCGCTGCTCCTAGCTATTCAGCACCTGCCGCTCCAAGCTATTCAGCACCTGCTGTGAGCTACTCAGCACCTGCCGCTCCAAGTTATTCAGCACCTGCCGCTCCTAGTTATTCAGCGCCTGCTGCTCCCAGCTATTCAGCACCCGCTGCTCCTAGCTACTCAGCACCTGCCGCTCCTAGTTATTCAGCGCCTGCCCAGAGCTATTCAGCACCTGCCGCTCCAAGTTACTCAGCTCCTGCCAGTCCGAGCTATTCAGCACCAAAGTCTTCAAGCTATTCAGCACCTGCCGCTCCAAGCTATTCAGCGCCCGCTGCTCCAAGCTATTCAGCTCCTGCCGCCCCAAGCTATTCAGCACCTGCCGCTCCTAGCTATTCAGCACCTGCCGCTCCTAGCTATTCAGCTCCTGCTGCTCCAAGCTATTCAGCACCTGCCGCTCCTAGCTATTCAGCACCAAAGTCTTCCAGCTATTCAGCACCTGCCACTCCTAGTTATTCAGCACCTGCCGCTCCTAGCTATTCAGCTCCTGCCGCTCCAAGCTATTCAGCACCTGCCGCTCCTAGCTACTCAGCTCCTGCCGCTCCTAGTTATTCAGCACCTGCCGCTCCAAGCTATTCAGCACCTGCCGCTCCTAGCTACTCAGCTCCTGCTGCTCCAAGCTATTCAGCGCCCGCTGCTCCAAGCTACTCAGCACCTGCCGCTCCAAGCTATTCAGCACCTGCCCAGAGCTATTCAGCTCCTGCCGCTCCAAGCTATTCAGCACCCGCCGCTCCAAGCTATTCAGCACCTGCCGCTCCTAGTTATTCAGCACCTGCCGCTCAAAGCTATTCAGCACAAAAGTCATCAAGCTATTCAGCACCTGCCGCTCCTAGCTATTCAGCTCCTGCCGCTCCAAGCTATTCAGCTCCTGCCGCTCCAAGCTATTCAGCACCTGCCGCTCCAAGCTATTCAGCGCCTGCTGCTCCTAGCTATTCAGCACCTGCCGCTCCTAGCTATTCAGCACCTGCCCAAAGCTATTCAGCACCAAAGTCTTCAAGCTACTCAGCACCCGCCGCTCCAAGCTATTCAGCGCCAAAGGCTCCTGTTTATTCAGCTCCTGCCTCTCCTAGTTACTCAGCTCCTAAGGCACCTGTATATTCAGCCCCTGCTAAACCTAGCTATTCAGCGCCCAAGAGCCAGTCATATTCAGCACCCGCTTCACACAGCTACTCAGCGCCCCCAGCTGGCGCATATGCAGTTCCGAAATCTTCAGGATACTCAGCACGCATGTTTAACCCAATGTTATCGTCTACCCAGTCTGCAGGCTATGCACCAAAATCTTCTGGCTACGGAGCAGCTTCAATTCCAGCACCATCCTGTCCAACCAACTATCTCTTCAGCTGCAATAGCGTTTTCACCCAGGCCCCCTGCAGTCGGGGCTCAGCATATTGAAGATTGAAGAGTGACCATAACAAAATAAATTGATTGACAACAAACAAAATATTTGTATTTTCACAAATTATTCATTTATTTACTAGAGACGAGGTGATAAAAATTATATATGTTTTCCGAAAGATGGGGCTTTACTAAAACTGTAACTTATATTCCCTAGAAAATTTGATAGCTTATGATAGGATATTCGATAATCAGCAACTGGATTTTGTGTTTTTCGACTGATAGATAACTCTCCGAAAAAATCTTTGAATAGTGGATCCAATGATAAAACTACAAGATTCACGGTCTCTAGTTCAAAATCTGTGTAGAATACATAGAAGGAAAAAGTTTCGAAACGGAACCTGTAAGCTAGCAGCTCGCGGTGTTATCGATTACAAGTTATCGATGCCATATTATTGGGATTTTACAAGCATAGTTTAGTTTTTTTATTTTGAACGCATCAACAAATACTTCTTACAATTGTACAAAAATAATTAAATTACAATCAAATTTCCACGTTACGATTTCAGAAACGTACACACATTCTCCTATGCTTATCTTGAACCCTATTATTGTCTCTCTTTTGTTGTCTTTTAATTATTATTTCTGGTTGTGTATGTTTATTTACCCCCCAACAGTGTACACACTTGCATGGAAAACGCGCTCTCTTCTGAGCACTCGTGCTTACGCTGAGTTGCTTGACGAGTTGATTATATGCTTTGAGAGTCTGTAAGCATTCAACAGCTGCTGGCGTCAAGAAAGTCACACATCGGTAAATGTGAACGTGTGTAAAAGAGAGAGGTTCTGGGTTGTGTTACGTCGCTCAGTTTTCAGTTAACTGTCTCAATTTGAAACGATCGGTTGCCGTTGCGGCCATTCGGCCTTCTCTCGTTTGCTTCTCGTTCTCTCAGTTCGCCTGCTTTAATATTGAATTTCGTAATGAATTTGATTGTAGCGAAAATCGGTATGCACTTTAGTTATTGAGCTAAAATTGAATGTTATTGTTTGAATATTTATTTGATACGTAGCATGGGAGGAAGAACGTACCAAGCAGCTGATAAAGGCGTACGAAATGCAAGTTCTTCTATGGAATCCAGATCATCGAGATCACCACAACCGATTTGCACGCTCGGCTGCATGGCGGGCGTTGGCCGAACAAATGGAATTAAGCGTGCGAGACGTCAAATTAAAGTTATATTCGCTTATTGGCGTATTTCGAAGGCAAACTCGTCGCGGAGTCAAGAAACCGCGTTGGTGGTCATGTCACATGTCCTTTCTGCTCAATGTCGACGAATTTCGGTCAAAGGTGAGTACGTTGCCCTCGAGCACATACCGTCTGTGCGGGTAGTTTACAAAACGTTAGAGAGAGGGAGAGTGAGAGAGATTAAGAAAACAGATTAAATATCACGCTGTGAGTGTGCGTCGTCAAAACAAATAAAAGCAAAGAGAATACAAAAGTGTGTTGTTTTGTATGTGCGACAAAAGAGCGCAAGATTACAGTTTATGTGTATGTGAGTTTGTTGCAATACTTATATATAAGCTGTATTGTTGCTATTGATCACAAGAAACTATCGATTAATATCTTTTGTTAAGAGATTTATTTATTCAAATATTAGTGAGCACGTTCTAATTGTCGATGAACGAACGTTTTGAACCTCTAATCAGCTGTTAAGCTCGTTTATTTTGATCGGTTAGTTCGTTCAGTTCATGATGAAAAAAAAAGGTTGTCTCGTCGGAATATCATGACTCGCTCTTATGTGTTAGCAACGAGAGCGAGTGAGTTCAGTTAATGCAACGAGTGCAATTGGGACTTTAAGTTTACTTTGTACAAATAAGCAAGAAAATATTTGTCTGCCTTCAAACTTCTCACTCGACAAGCCGACTGGCACTCATAATAGTGAGGCAACGAGCAACGCAACGAGCGAGCGAATTTTTTCCGACGAGACGATCTTTTTTTATTTTATCACGGATCAGTTGACATATTCGTTTCAATTCGCATCTGAAATTATTACTTTAACGTTTAAATATATTCTGAAAGAATTTAGTATTTGATTAACTGTTCGTTTTTATTCCTTTTTCAGATTAGCAAAGACGAAAAGGAAGATTTAGATGGTAGCGATCCAGAATTCATAGCAACGGACTCAACGAAACGAACCCATTTAACGGCATTCGAAGAGTTTCAAGCCGAATATGTGCCATCAAAACGTCCGGTTGTCATTACCGAATGCACTGACAAGAATCCTAATCTCGCACCAGAAAGCAGCAACAACAATGTGATTGAGCTCGATGATTATTCGAACGATGAATGGAGCGAAACGAATAGTCCATCACACTCAAAATCGTCAACGGTCAATAATGACGATGATACCGTTATATCAACATATTGCAAATTTTTAGAATCGAAACTGAAAGGTTATTCGATGCGCACTCGCAATGCGATACAATACAATATTCATCGTATACTCTATGAAGCCGATATGGGCATGCTAGAAAAGACAGACGCCAACAACGTTCCATTAACAATTTAGTTTAGTATCACAGTGTTAACATAATGAATAAATATCGATAATTTCTGTACAACGAACAATTTTTGAGTACTCAGAACGCTTAGAACTCAGAACAAGTTTTTACCATTAACAGTTTTGTGGTATTTTACGGTTGTTGGTTCGCACAGGAAGAAATAACAGTTTCTGCAAGCAAAAAATTCCGTCGTTCTGAGTACCATGCCTACAAAAACTTGGCATTGCCTTTGTAAAGACTTTGTACTGGCTTTTGTTTGGATTCCAGAGTATCCATCGGATGGACTCCATTCTGATAAGTTGGCCTCCAGGATAAAATACGTATTATGAGAATGTGCTGTAAATAACTTTGGCTTAAAGTATTATTGCCCATGTTCATATGCATATAGATTGATCCCAGATGAAACACTTTCAGGCTTTCTTGATCAATTTTATTTTTGCAAATTTTCTTATGTCGTTTTCCTAAGAATTATCACACTAAAAGCAACTCATAATTAATTTGTATGGTGTATATATTGGTTTGTATGCTGTATATATATACATATACACATACATATATATAAATATGAATGTATGTATACATATTATCTAGAATATATATAATACATATGCATTTGTATGCACATTCATTATGTATTGTATATGTTTATCATTTTTATTCTAGATATTTTTTTTGTGTTTTTTTCTTGCTTTTGTTGTGTCTATTTTACAAATATTTATTACTATATAATATATATGTTAATTTGTTCAATATTTTCTTTGCGGTCTATATATTCCATTAAAAAGCACTTATGTATTCTTAATTTTCATTGTTATGTATAAACTTTGTTAACTAACATCTACGTGTATATATCATTATATCATATTAATATCTAAGCATGTTATTAATCATTGTGAAACACAAATCGTGAAAAGGATTCGCTCTACATTCGAACAATTGTTGTAGAGTCATGTTATCGATAAATGTGTGTGTGTTTTTTTAATAGAATATTCAACAGTTTACTTAATAGAACTCAAGTAAATCTGCACAGAGAACATGTTATTAAAGTGGTCCATAGATTAAGAGGTATTATATAGTGTGTGTGTGTGTGTGTGTCATAAAAACAAAATATAAGTAGGAAGAAACGTGTATTGGAAGCTTATGTTTTGATAAAGATTGGTAGACATTTTTTAGTTAATTTATCGAAACCCAAGTACCAAGCAAACTGATTTCATCTCTCAAATCTTCGATATCTTCAAAAGATTTGGTTGCAATTTTAACGAGTGATTAATGTAACGTCAAACAATATAGAAAAATGAATAAATTTGGATTGTTTAACCATTTTTTTGTTATCGATAACACTTATCGATAGCACTTAATGCCCTTAATGAACTCTCCCATACATGTGAGTTGTTTAGCCATTTTATTTTTATCGATAATACTTATCGATAACATTAAATACATCAAATTGGACTGAATTAGCTTTTTTAGCTCCACGTTACCCAAAACTCTGGTTATGCTTATCAAATCTATTCGTTCCTCACGGAACTAGTCTCAACATTACTTTCTGATATTGTCTTAACCTGTTTGCTGATAACAGTGGTACGATAGTGGCTCGTTATATCTTGCAACATTTTGTTTAAACCAATATTTGGTCGTTACTCAATTTGTTTAACGCTCTTGTGTAGTTTTGGTTCATTTTGTGTGTCGAATGTTGGGTTCAAGCTCATCGCAACGAGTCGTTGAACGGCAGCAGCGGCGGCATTGGCCACGAAACCAAGCATGCACACGCACACACACACACACCTACCTATCTAGCTACCTAACCCCTTCACTTCAGTTTAATTGCTTGCTTAGCTTCCCACTTTTGTCTCTCTCTCTCTCGCTCGCTCGCTCTTTGTGTTTGGCTCTGAGCTTTGGCAATTTGGCATTCAAAATAGCAAAATGCAGTCAGTCAACGGAACTGTTTGTCTGTTTGTATGTTTGTTTGTATGTTTGTATTGGTACTCCACCACTCACGCTCTTTGTCACTCTCCCTCTCTCTCGCAGGTGGGTTTGGTTTGTGTTTTTTTTTTTGTTTTCAATCACATTTGACCCCCAAAAGTAAAGCGCGACATAACCCTGAGCTGGGTCGCACACACCAAACTACGCGCAAAGTTTAGCTAAGCAAATCGACCCAAAACACAATATTATAGTATTGTATCTTAAGCATGCTGTTGCCGTTTGCTGTTGATGATGATCTCATGGTACAAAGCACAAGGTTAACTTTTAAGAGCTGCTTACGCATGCACTTTTACTTGAAAACAAGCGTCGTGGAGAGCGCTTTCGGAAGAAAATGTTCGTTGGTAACAATTGATAACTTGGAAATAGAGAAAAAAATCGGTTCTCTTGTTTACAAAGTCTTGTATCGTTGCTAAAGTGTATCTTTGCAACACCCAACTGCACGACAAAGACTTTTACTGTAGGTTCGGAAGTGCAAACCTGCACATTTACACTTTTGCAACGATACAACACTTCGTGAACACCCTAATTGTTACTTGGGCCTTGGGTACAACGATATTAAGTTGAAGACATACAGATTCTCGATTTTTGTGAAAAAAAAAACCAAACAAAAAAATAAATAAATCTAAAAAGCAAATAGAAAATCAATTTAAATAAAAGTAAAAATAAGGTAATTTTTTGTATATATTGGTATATAATTTATTTTTTTCGTTTTTTTTTTTTTTTTTCTAGCTCTGATCGCTTAGTAAAAGTGCTTCAAGGCATTTTTTATAATATAATATTTTAACTAAAATGGAAATAATGTCATTTGCATCTGACTTATATAAAATGTACTTCTACAATTTGTCTAGTTAAACACAGAAAAAAAATATATAATAATACAAAAAAAAAAAATTTGATTCTACATAAAGGAAAACTTAAACATATAAAGTTATAAACAATTAATGTGTGTATGTGTGTGTGTATGTTTGGAGAAGTAAACTTTGATTGTTTGCCATTTAGTTAATATTCTTCTTATTTTTTTTTTGGCAATTTAAGACAAATACTACAAAATAATAATATTTGTTGTATGCATACAAGGTATAAATGTTTGTTTATATACTAAGTATTTGTATGTATATAGTATATAATATATATGTATTTGTAATTATGTTTAATTAGGCCTAGAAAACGGGCAGCTCGAAGGTTGTTTTTGCCACATTCTTTGGAACAATGCGCGACACGCCAAAGTATTTCTTTCTTCAAGTTAACAATAAAAATTAAACTAAACAATATTTGTTGTAATAGTTCTTAAGTTGTTTTAATTGCATATTTAAACATCTATGTTTATTGTTTGTTTGAGGCGTTTTCTCTTGCTGCAACTTAAAAACGAAAACGTAAACGAAAACAAAACGAGCCACAAATACTACAAATCGTACTTCAATAATAATGAAAATGAGGAAACGAAAACGTAAAAAGCTTACAATTTTCAAAGAGAAATGCGCGCACAATAAAATCAATGAAAGCTGCGAGCGAAAGTTGCAAAAGAGATTGAGGCGAGAGCTTGTTGGGTTGGGTTGAGCGCACATGCCAAAAAGCTCTCTTAAGCTGCGCTCATATGCTTAAACTCTCTCTTGCTTTGCTAACTGTCTTAAACCGCAACACTAATACTAAATGCGTCTCAAAACATATATATATATGTATGTACATATGTATGTATGTATATTATATGTTGATCATAATTAATTTTTGCTTATTTTTAATAACTCTTAAGCTTAACAACTTAAATATCTATCACAGCCACTTTTTTTCGAAGAAAAAAATTTTTAATATATATTTTAATTGATTTTGTTTTGTTTTTTAATCTTTTTTTTTTGCATTTAACTGTAGTTTATGTCCAATTACTGTTATAAAGATAAATGTTTTTTTTTTTTTTTTTGAATGCACTTTTCTTGGTTTTGTTGCTTTGTTACAATATTTTAAAAAATTCTAATTGCACTTTTTATATATATGTATATATATATTTTTTTCAATTGCCATATATTTGTAGTTTTTTTTTACTTTCGTTTTGCTTACAAAGTTTTCTTTAATTTGTTGTTGTTGTGCACATAGTTGATTTTTGTTGTTGTTGTTTTTGTTGGGTTTTTGTGTAAAAAGTCTAGCAAATAAGCGCAAACAAAATTTGTTCTCCCTCTCTCTCTCTATCAAAAGGAAAATGAAACCGTTTTTGAAAAACCACGTCCCTCACCCACCCATCCAAACCAATCACCAGTCAAAGCATTTACAGTTAACTTAAAATGACAGCAACGAAAGAAAAAAGTGTGCCCGTTTTGGTTTTAGAGTGTGAACTACGATCACAGTTTTTCCCATTTTTGTTTTGTGAATATACCGTTATTAAATTACTGGCTTAAAAGTTTGAAAAGTTTGTGTGCATTTTTTGTTGTTGACTGGATTTGGTTTGAATCAAAAATATTATAGCTAATAATAAAAATATTGCAAATAAATGTTCTCTCTCTCTTTCTGGTTTCAACTTGTGACTAGCGGAGAACATAAATATTCAATCTAAAATCAAATCAAATAATTCTTTGCTTGGGATAAAGCGACCTTTTTATACAAAATATAAACTAAAAAAGTTGGACGTGACTTGAAAATAATTTTGTAGTATTGCCAGATCGTTTAAGTATTGCTTTAAAGTTTGGAATGTTTTGTATTGCTTTGCTTTTTTTGTATTAGAATGTGAAAGTGCTCACTGGAGAGTTGAGAGTGTGTTAAGTTCGAAACTGGTAACAAAATATATTTGCAAGTGTGTCCAATAATATTTTTTAGATATATAGATGAGATTTCTTTAGGGTATTACGAAAATAATTTTGTAATTAAAAATTTCTACATAAAATAAGTAAATCTTTTATAAATTGAAAGTATATTGTCGCTAACTCCTATGCCTTGAATGTTTAGTTTTTTTTGTTCTTTTGAAATTTTTTAATCTCATTCTAGCTTTTCCTTTTGTCTGTTTCGCTTCTTCCCTTTCGAAGTTTTGATATTCAGGTTTTGTTTTTTGACTACAAATTCTTTGATTTTTGTTGTGTGTTGTTTTTCCTTTGCTTTTTCTCTCAGTGTATACCTTAGTTCTATGGTAAGAAAGGAATATAAAGGATAACTTTTTTGTACAAAATTGCGAGACATCAAGATTTACCCCCCTTTGGAGGGGAAAGGAGGCCTGCAATTCTGGGTCGATATCGATAATATTATTATCATTATTTTGTTGTAATACTGTAACGACACATCATGCAGTCCCCTTCCCCCTCTCCCCTTATTATTGGTCTGCGCTTTCTCTTCCCCCCTCCTGGCCTCGTCAATTTCTGAAAGTCTTATTTATAATAATTAGCGCTAAGTTTTCTAAATTCTTAATACAAATGCACAAAAAAAAAAAAAAAACATCTCTTTGTCTTGTTTGTGTGTGTGTGTGTGTGTGTGTGTGTTAGTCCCTGTTTGTGTTTTGGAGGGAAAAGGCTTTGAATTAGGACGTGGGAGAGGCACCTGTGCCAATCCTGCCCTGTTTGAATCCATTCCCTCCTGCTATCTCGTTTTGTTGTTTTACTGATACTTTCATGTCTCCAGAGATGTGACAACGAGATTGTGAAAGACGCTTGCGGATTCGCTCATCATGGCCGCCTGGCCACATGAATCGCTTGGATTGCTGCCGGGCGGCGGCGTTGGTGTGCCCAGACGCAGTGCATCCATGATGACCTCGAAATCCTTTTGATTCTGATTCATATCAAAATCAACGAGATGATCAACCAAATGATGATCCGTGCCACAATCACCATTCATTAGCTTCATACGCTTCTGTCCACCACCATTCATATCCAAGCCCATGCCGCCTCCTCCTCCTCCGCCATTGCCGGCGCCCGCACCGATAACGACCACATCCAATGGACAATCCTCAATGGCCGAAATGAGTCGTTGCGGCGGTATATAAAACTGTGAGAGCGCCTCGCGCACCAAACGATCGCTCTCATCCTCGCTGCAGCTGTTGCTGCGCATACGCTTCCGGGATGCGGAGAGCGATGCCTTTTCGAGTTGTTCGGCGCCTTGGGTTATCTCTGGATCGATCAGTGGCATTGGTGCATTGATGGCGCTTAGCTCGCGATCGAGTATTTCCAGATCGTTGACCAGATTGCTGTTCGATAGATGGCGCTTGCGTGCCGCTAACAGCGATGTAACGGCGGATGAGTTGTTGTTGTTATTATTATTGTTATTGTAGTTGTTGTTGTTGTAATAGTTGTTACTGCTGGAGTTGTTGTTGTTGTTGCTGCTGGTGGTGTTGTTGTTGTTGGTGTAGTAGTTGTTGCTGCTGCTGGTATTGTTGTTGTTGTTGTTGTTCACACGCGGCAGTTGATGATTCTCAATGGAACAAATGGTGCGTGATCCATTGTTGCTGTTGTTGTTGCTGTTGTTGTTGTTGTTGTTGCTGAGTGGTTTGGCATCGTCCATATTGGTCTGGAAGAGGTTCTCACGGGCCAATTCTGTGCCGCTGTTTTCGGTTCTGTGCACAAAACAGAGAAAAAGAGAGAGAAAGTGGAAGGGAAAGTTAGTTTCTTGATGTGTGAAAACGCATTCGACAATATAAATATGTATGTATGTTTGTTAAAATAAGTGATTACCAGCAAAAACACGTGCAAAGCATAAAAAGTTATCGATAGCAGTTATCGATAAATTGCAATTGACTTGTATGTTATCGAAAACAAGCTAGCTTTTCGATTTTAGATAGTTTGTAATTCGATAACAACAATCACCATCAGAGACTGGTTTCGATATGTTATCGATTGCTTATTGATATTGCAATGACAACACGCTCTTTTGTTGTTGTCACACTTTAATTAGCTGGGCCAACTGTGCGCCGCTTGGCGGCTGGCGGACAGCAGTGAAATGAATTTCAACTAATTTCTCTTGCAATTAAAGCACGCCCCACCCCAAACCAACCCACCACTTTGCACCCCCCAACCCAACCCAACCCCTGTTAACTACCTTTCGACCATAACAGTTTCTGGTCTTACTTTTTGTTGTGTTTAGCCAATATGCCAAACCGTTTGAAAAAGCAAAAACAACGACAACAACAACAACTTAAAGCGAATTAAGGCAGCCAAAGTACAAATGTATGTGTGTGTGTGTGTGTGTGTGTGAAAAAGACAAAGCCATCGAAAAGAGTGGAACGAAGACGAACGTCAACGAAAACAGCAACAGCGACAGCGACAGAAGCAGCGACGCATTAAAATGCGCAGCTGAGCATGTCAATGTTCACTATTCAAAAAAAAAAAAGAGCAACAACAACAAACAGAAGCAGCACACGCACACACATACATACATACATGAGCGAACTCTCAAATAGCGTACAAGAATGGCACGCGGGCAAGGTGCACAGATAGTAGGAGTACCAGGGAGGGGGGAGAAGGAGGAGGGAGGCGTGTGCGCGCGCGAAATAAATAAAAAGCGAAAGTACGTAGGAATCTGAAACAACAAAATGAACCGCTAAAGAAGCGACGGCAACGTCAACGTCGACGGCGGCAGCGGCAGCAATAAATCGCGCGCTTCAGAGAGCTTTACAAAAACCAAAAAAAAAAAAAAAACCAGAAAGCGTACATACAACAACAAAGAGAGCAAAAAGCGCTAAGCAGCGGCGGCGAAAAAAAAAGTGTGTTAGTTTTTAGTTGTTGCTATTATTATTGCCTGTTGAGTGTGTTAACTTGCCGTTAACTTGAATTATGATGGACAGAAAAATGGGAGCACACACAACGATAGCGGCGTCGTCGCTCGCTGCCTAACTGACCAAAACATACACACACACAAACAAAAAAAACCAACTAAATAAATTGAAGTTGCCCAAAAGCCAAGCAGCAAGCCGGCAGAGGTGAAGCGTAGCCAAATGCAGCGGCAGCAGCAGCAGCAGCAGAGGCGCAGTCATTGCACAAGTGACCCCAAAAGAAAGAAAAAGAAGAAGAAGAAAAAAAACACAGAGTTGCCAACGGCAAATTGTTTGCTCTCTGCCTGTCATGCTCAAGTGCTTTATACATCTTATGCTGCCTGCCTTGCAACTTATGTAAAAACGAAGTCGAAAAAAAAAAGATGAGGCAGCTTAAAAAGCTTAAGACACACACACACGCTCACACAGACCAAAACAGCTTGAACATAACTTAAGAATTAATTAACACATTAACAGCAACAACAACAACAACAAGCACACAAGGAATGCGTGCGCGCCCTGCTTTGCCGATCACACACACAATATGCTCAAAATATATGTATGTATGTATGTATGTACAAAGCTTTGATTTTCACCACTTCGGAAACATGACGACATCAAAGCTAAAGCGCTAAAGCTTACACTCGAATGCTCTTCTCGAGTTCTTCTTTGACAGCCGCAGCAACAGCAGCAGCAGCAATTAATGGCAATAAAACGTTTGTCAATGTTTGGAACGCCGCGCGAGACGCTGACATTGAGCAGCGACAGCGACGACCACATACTGTGAGGGAGTTGAAATAGAGCGAGAAAGAGCGAGAAGTTCAAGAGAGTGTGCACTTGTGTATATATTCGACATGTGTGTGTGAGTGTTTGAGTGCTTCGCAGTATGCTGGCAAGTTGACTGCTTGACTGGCTTACTGTGGCTGGCTTTCCGTGCGTGCTTGCCTTGCCTTGCCTTGCGTGTGTGTGTGTATGTATGCGTGTTTGTATGGCATGCGACCGATAAGCAAACGGTATTGTCCACTCTGAACGCAGGTGCTGATGGTGGTGGTGGGGGGGGTTGTAGTAGTATTGTGTAGTTGTTGTCTTATCTGTGTTTTCGTTTTGCGCACGTTTTCTTCGATGGTCCGTGGCCGTGATGATGATGACGATGATGGGTTCGAGAGGGTGGACGGGGGGGTGAGATGGTGTTGGCAAAATATGTCGATGTCTTCTTCTATGCATGTGTGTGTGTGTGTGGGTGTGTTTGTGTTGAGTTTTGTATTTAGTTAAGTGTGTGGGCGAGGGAAGGGGAGTGAAGGGGGAGCAACTTTGCAAAGCACTCAATTCATATTGAGAATTGGAGCATATTAAGCTCTTTTCACCTGCTCTTTTTTTCTGCATATTGCTGGGATTGGTTCAAAGCTATTGACAGATTATCGCACCACGACGACGACGAAAACTAGTTGCAAATAATAAATGACGTATGCAGTGGAGAAAAGCGCAAAAGATAGATGGCGTCGCAATCGGACAAATGCAAAAGCGACAAAGTAGAAAAGCAAAAGCAAAAAAAAAGTCGCGCAAATGTAGGACGAGATGCGCGCATTTGTTGTTGTTGTTGTTGCCGTTGCGCTGTTTGGGGTCGTTTTGGGGGAGCCAAGCGCCGCAGGAGGCCCAGTATGCCCTGAGACAACTTCATTTGTTGCCACAAGGCGCGAGGGTGAGGGGGAAGAGGGTTATCCCCTATTCCAAGCTCAACAACAACAACCAACCAACCCACCCTTTCTCACTCTCTCTCTCTCCGTCTCGCTCACCATCCCCCCCCCTCCCTTTTTTTGGTTTCGCTTCGTGTAATATGCTAGCAGGGGTGGGAGGTGGTTGGGCATGAAAATTGAATTTTAAAGCGAATGTAAAAAGAAGAGGAGAGCACGAATGCACCGTTAACATGTAATAGTGTGTGCACACCATATTAGTTTGTTCACGTCACTATCTACGTCTGACTACGTAAAAGCTTATCAGTCATTAACGGTTGTGTGTATGTATATGTTACTGATAAGCAAAATATTACAAATAGCAACAACGATCATTTCATCAACTTAAACAATACAATTCTTAGGAATATTACACACAAACACACACAATAATACGTGTTTATCTTAGAAGAAATAAAAACGTAAACGATTGTCAATTGGATTAAAGATGGCAAAATTATCTTTGCGAATAATAATATTCTTGGTAATCAGTAAAACATTTCTAGAAGCAACTACTACTAGGAAATCAAACAGTGTATGCATGTATGTATGTATTTATGTTTTACCCAAGCGTTCATTGTAATTGTATAATCTAATTGTTCTAGATATATTTTATAAATGCGCGCCCAGACACAAACACACACATGCATACATACAGCAAATGCAAATGGCACACACACACACAAACGTTTCGTCTGCCTGTGTCCATCCTAACTAACTGTCCAACTGTCTGCCTGTCTCTGTCTCTGTCTATATATGTGTGTGTGTTTGTGTGTAGGCGTGGGCAATCGCTGCTTGTGGGCTGCAATCGTTACCGAATAGATGTGAT
>JAECXP010000122.1:0-21908 GCA_018152965.1 Scaptomyza pallida | reverse complement strand
ATGAATGAACACCTTAATATAAAGTCGACTGTCGCCTTCCCGCGACTATCGATCAAAATGCATTTAAAAGATACAGTCCATTTTAGAAGGTAATAATAAAGAAAACAGATGTTATTATAAAGCGACCACAAGACGTGGCAAAAAGATTACAGCACATACATGTGGGAAAGACACACAAGCGCTAACAGATAATTTTAAGAATAACCAGCTGCGGCTGATACCATAAAACAAATAAGATCGCGGATCCGTTGCCTGCTTGTAAAAGGATCCCGTCAAGCGTGCCTGAGCGCAGGTCAGTAAAAGCAAGTACCTAAAATGTACATTATTGATAATAGAGTTTATTATCTTGCAGGAGATAGTAAACTCATAGAACTTAAGACCCTTTGTTAGGTATATAAGGCCTAGGATTTTACAGTGAAAATAAAATTAGTATGAAAAAAGTTACTCAACGAGCAACATTGTTTTGTTCATTTGGAAAAGCCAGTTAGGTTCTTTTCATTGGTCCTTTTAAGCCGTTGCTGTTTTGCTTCCCCACCAGTGGTAAGGGGCAATCAGTGGACAAAAAAACCAAGAACCAAACTTGTGTTTTTAAAAGAGTTGACCATTTGGTTTTTTTGCCGCTCTAAAATTACAAAATTAGAGCAGTGTTAAGAAAAACCAGTGCTAGGCTCCGTCATAAATAAAGTGACCTGCCGGGATCAGGTGTTAAGTGTGTGAAATACCCGATTTAAAGCACAAGAAGTGCGTCGCGTGTTTAAACTCGCAGCCAACGGCGCTATTATAAGCGCGACCAGCAGACGCCACAGCAGACAGCGCTACAATTAGAGCGCCCTGCAAAACGCCGCAGCCGACAGCGCTAAAATTAAAAGCGCGTAGCGAAGCCGCAGCCAAAAGCGCAAATTAAGCGCCCAGGAGCAACAATTGTTGGGAAATCAATCAGTTATACAAGCAAGGAGACAAGCAACAGGCACAATCAAAGCAAAGCCCAACACCCAACAACAACGTTTGCGTCAGAAAAATCTACATCATCAACAATTTGTCATCAACATCTGCATCATTAACATCACATCAGAACTGCATCAACGACATCGGCAACATCTACAAGGAGCATCAACACCTACATCTGCAACAGCAACAACTGGACACGCATCAGCAACAGAGTGCCGCACAGACGACACAAGTAATGAGCAAGCTCGACAACAGCGACACAACAGCAAAAAAAAAAAAAAAAAAGGGGCTGCTACGTCCAGCAAGCTACTAAGGGTGAGCCACAACCAATAAATTAATTTTTATTATTACTTTTTGTTAATTTTAAGAATAATTTAAAAATGTCAAAGATGTCGATGCAAATTTTAAGAGGCAGGCTTTTATATTTGAAACTGTGAGGATGCAAAATAAAATCTTCTCTGCAGAAGAGCTTCAATCTTATCTGCACGAAGTTGAGACAAATCACAAGTGTTTACTTAGTGATAGTGAAGTATTCAAGCATGAATACTTCACTAACCATATTTATGATACGATAATTAAAGAAATAAAGGAGCTAATCAGTAAAGTAACTGATGGCTCCAAGGCTCTGATGGCAGAAGAGCCAAAAGTTGTAGTAGCAGCTCAACAGTAATGAGCAAAAAGCTAATATAGAAATTGTAGAAAAATTTCTACAACAAATACAAAGAGGAAATTGCGGCAGAAAAAGTAGGAATTTACTATCTTAGAAGACAAAAATTAAGAAGGCTATGTGAACAAAATAGCAATTACAGACAGTGTCTTCTACGGAAAAGTAGAAAAATTATCTTTTGAGGTAAACGGGAACCCTTCAAGTGTTAGAAAAAGAGCAACCTTCCCAGAATATTGAGCCGTCCCGTTAATACTAACCTACCCTCGTCCGAGAATTGAGGTACCCACATTTAGTGGCGACCCAAAAAAAACATGGGACTTGTATTCTGACCTTTTTGCGAACTTGTTGATGGGAGGCGGAATTGACAGATACACTGAATTTATTATTTAAAGCTTCTTTACGAGGCGAGGCTAGGAATATGGTTGCACACCTGCTAACAGGTGCCGCAAAATTATGCAACCACTTGGGAGTTATAACCAAGAGGTATGAAAATAACAGGAAGATATTTACCGAACGGATGAATCGGTTATTAGATCTTCCAATGTTTAATTCAAATTCGACTAATCAAGTGAAGAAGTT
Organism: Scaptomyza pallida; assembly: GCA_018152965.1. Taxonomy (NCBI): domain Eukaryota; kingdom Metazoa; phylum Arthropoda; class Insecta; order Diptera; family Drosophilidae; genus Scaptomyza; species Scaptomyza pallida. Next base: position 19,714 of record JAECXP010000122.1, on the reverse strand, counting down.
TTATTGATTCTATAAATGAATCAATACACTTGATTAAGACGAAAGGGGAGAATATCGGAAGAGTCAGATCCGATATTCGCCCATTTTAATTATCAGGAAATTTGACAAAGAAACGCTTAAATCGTACGAGGTACATACAAAAATCTAAAGAAATTCAAGAATTAGTAGATGTACTCAATTTCCTGGAGCAAGTCCTATCTTATCGGTTGCCAGTGGCTGACGAACACAAAAAAGCGTCAAAAAGCAAACAGCGTTTTTCTAAGGGGCAACCTTGTCCGATATGTAAAAAAAAATGGACATGACATTTTTAAATGCTTCACTTTTGAAGCGATGAAACCCTAAAGATAGGATAGAAGCAGCTAAAAAAGTAGCTTTATGTCTTAATTGTTTAAATCACTCAGATAAATTAGACTGTAGGTCAAAAATAAGCTGCAAATTTGTAACAAAAATCATAATTTTTTACTACATGATAATAGTAGAGCAAACGTAAATACATGTGTATCTGCAAATCAAACACTATTAGCTACAAATAGAGTGTATATAAAAAGCAAAAATGGGAGATTTGAACAATTAAGAGCCTTGATAGATACTGGATCCCAAGCGACTATTATCTCGGAAAGCTGCTCAGATTCTAAAATTACCTAGAATAAATGTGGTTTCCCCTATCAATGGTAACCAATTTTTTTTTTTTTTTTTTATATCTGTCTTTTAACTGTATTTAAAATCTGTCTTACTTAGCAATTATTAAGTTTTGTTGGGTGTTTGCTTTAGTGTTTCATGTATCTGGTGTTGGTATTATATTATGTTCGAGACGGTCAAGCGGATGGTTTCTTTTTTAGTTTTCTTTTTTGTTTCAGCAGGCCAATGCTAGATGGTTTAGGTGTTCGTCCAAGCGTGATCAATGGGCTCCTCTTTTGTATATCATCCGGTACCCAAGGAGCCAATATAAAATAAGTTTAATGAAAAATAGAGTTACCAAGGAGCTCTTAAAAACAGAAGCGATAGTTCTGCCAAAATTAATGAGCCCTTCCAAGCGGGGCTTTAAAAATAGATACACGTCACGATGGAAAAAACTCAGAGCCAGCCGATCCCGATTTTGATAAGCCAGGTCGAGTGGGTTTAATAATCGGTGCCGATTTATACCCAAGTATAATGCGGCAAGGATTAGTGAGACAAGATGGTCTGTCGGTCAAGACACTGACCTGGGGTGGATCATCTCAGGCTGTTCGAAATCAAAAAGGCGGAAATGCTATAGTAGCAACCACTTTTGAGACTATAGATCTAGAAAGGTTTTGGGAGCTTGAAGAAGATTCAAAAGAGAGCGAAGAATCTCAAATTTGTGAAGAAAGCTTTAAGCAAACCACTAAAATAGACGAAAATGGAAGATATACAGTATCTATACCATTCAAAGAAAAAATACGGATTTAGGAAATTCAAAAAAACAAGCCACAGCACGATTTCTGAAATTTAGAAAAGGTTACAAAAAAACGAAAAACTTCGAAATAACTATAATGATTTCATTAACGAATATATTCAGCTCGGCCATATGGCTGAAACAGTAAAAGAATGCAAATATTTTTGCCGCATCAGGCAGTAATAAGAGATTCAAGTCTTACTACCAAATTACGAGTAGTATTTGACGCTTCAGCGAAAACTACTAATAACAAGAGTCTAAACGATATCATGTTTATAGGTCCCAGAATTCGGAGATATATTCGACATAATACTAAATTGGCGTAAATGGCCATTTGTAGTGTCGGCAGACATTGAGAAAATGTACCGGCAGATTAACATTCATGAAAACAATCAACAATACCAAGAATATATTATGGAGGGAATCTCCAAAAGAAGAAATTAAAACTTTTCGGTTATCAACGGTAACCTACGGTACTGCATCCGCACCATATTTGGCAACAAGAGTGTTGCTGGACATCGGGCAAAGATGCAAGAATGAAAAGATCGGTGAAATCATCAAGAACGATTTTTATATGGATGACTTGATGACAGGCGCGTTTTCTGAACAGGAACTAAAACTACAATTAAACAGTATCTTTAGAGCTAAGCCAAGCCGGTTTCAATCTAAGAAAATGGATATCAAATAAAGCAGAGCTGCTAGAAGATATCAATAAGATAGGGGGAAAATAAAATATTAGAAATAGAAGAAAATGAGTCAATAAAGACTTTAGGATTACAATGGGAGCCATTGAAGGACGAATTTAAGTTCAGTATAAATGGGGGAAAAATGGATAAGATAACCAAACGAGTAGTTTTATCTACATTAGTGAAAATCTATGACCCTCTAGGATGGTTAGGTCCAGTGACAACTGTAGGAAAACTCTTTATGCAGAAACTTTGGTTGCAAGATCTTGAATGGGATCAACAGTTGCCATTGGAACTAGTAAACGAATGGAAAGCATATACATCAGAACTAGATGACTTAAGTCAGATTAGAATACCAAGGTGGATTAAATCTGAGAATGGGTCAAATGTCCAATTACATGGGTTTGCTGACCTTCAGAAAAAAAGCGTATGCAGCAATAGTATATGCCAAAATCGGGGACTCAGTAAGAATAATAGGAAGCAAAAATAAAGTCAATCCGATAAAAAACAAAAAAACGATTCCGAAGTTAGAATTATGCGCAGCACATTTACTGGCAAAACTAATGCATAAAATTAAAAACGTACTGAATATATCAGTTGAGATGGTTGCTTGGAGTGATTCTACAATCACTCTAGCATGGATTCAGAATCCTAGTAGCAAGGACGAATTTATAAGAAAAAAGAGTAGAAGAAATAAAAAACATTTCAGAATACTTTGGAAACATGTCCGATCGGAAGATAATCCAGCTGATATAGCGTCCAGGGGGTATCGCTCTAACAAATTAAAAGATTCCACCTTATGGTGGCAGGGGCCACATTGGTTGAGTAAAACCAAAAATGAATGGCCAAAAGAACCACCCCGAGAGCAAGCAATAGTAGCTTCTACAATCTCAGAGGAGATTAGCCCAATACAAGAAATCATACAGAGAAATTCATGCTTCCTTAAGCTTACAAGAATCATGGCTTACGTCCTAAGATTCATTAGCGTTAAAATAAAAAAATGGAATTTCCGAAATACCTGACAATGGGAGAGTTGAAGGAAGCAGAAAAACTAATAGTTAAAGACGTGAAAGCAAGTCAGTTTAATAAAGAGATAAAAGAACTACTGCAAAGTAAAGAAATTGCTACAAAAAGCAAAATATTGGCCTTAAATCCCTTTTTAGATGAGGAAGGGTTACTACGAGTTGGTGGGAGATTACACAACGCCTCGGTAGATTTCAAGTAGAAACACCCTTTGATCTTAGAGAAAGGTCCCTTTACAACAACAATGGTATAAGAAAAATACATAAAGAGACTCTGCACGGTGGGATTAATTCTAATGAGAAATCAAATACAAAGGCAATTTTGGATAATCAGGTTAGAAATTCGTTAAAAAAATGCCTAAGGGAATGTGTTACTTGCACGAGGTATCAGAAAAAGACAGCAGAACAAATAATGGGTAATCTGCCCAGTTACAGAGTAGCTGCTGCTCATCCATTTCTTAACACTGGATTAGATTATGCAGGGCCATATAGTATCAGATGCTCCAAAACTCGAGGGCAAAAATGTTTTAAAAGGCTATATAGCACTCTTCGTGTGTATGGCCACAAAAAGCAGTGCATTTAGAAGCAGTCAGTGACTTAACGTCGGACGCGTTTCTAGCAGCCTTCAGAAGTTTACTTCTAGAAGGGGAAATGTGCCAACTTATATTCTGATAATGGCACAGAAACTTTGTAGGTGCAGCCAGGAAATTAGATAAGGAACTGCAAAGAAGCAATTAAAGAAAACGCGCAGATTGCTTCTATTCTAGCAAAGACCACATTAAGTGGCATTTTATTCCCCGGCAGGACCTCACTTCGGAGGTGTTTGGGAAGCTGGTGTAAATCAGTCAAATATCATTTGAGGCGAGTAATAGGAGAATCTAACTTAACATACGAGGAATTCTCAACCTTGCTATGCCAGAGTGAGGCAATATTGAACTCACGACCCTTTACTCATCAGGAAAGATGTTGACGATAATGAGGTTTTCCCTACACCTAGTCACTTCTTGACATTGGGAGACCAATGATTGGCGTAGTTGAAGCAGAAGAATGAGGGAAAAATAGGAAGTCTGGACAGATGGCGATTAATCGAAAATAAATCCGAAAGATTTTGGAAAAAATGGAAAGATGACTACTTGTATACGCTTCAGCAGAAACAAGTGGAAAGCCCAGAACGAAGGAAACCTAGAAAAGGGCAAATAGTCCTCATCAAAGATGAATGCTGCCATCCAGCTAAGCGCGGGAAAAGGTGGGGAAACTCACCCAGGCCAAGATAAAAAGGGTCAGAGTAGTCAAAGTAAGGACAGCAGAAGGTCTGGTAACCAGGCCAATAAGCAAGATATGTCCATTAAGAAATATTAAACCAGAAACATGAGGCCGGGCCAACAAGACAAAAACAATACACCAAAGTTAGGACTTATACTGACCATGTTGATGTTAATGCTTTGCTGTCAAGTATCAAAACACTTCCAGTATCAAACGCAACAAAGAGCTGGAGTGTGCAAGAGATCTTATATTAGACCCAATGGGAGGGGGTGAGATAAAGGCATCTTCCTGGGAACTAATAATATACTACAAGATGGAGGCATACTTTGAAGTATTATGAAGATAAAAGGGCACGAGCTAATGCGAAAAATGCAAAACCTGTGCAGTATTCTGTAGTTTCTCTAAGGATCGTTGATTCGATTGAATTACAGCAAGAAAATAATCACTTGTTTATGTCCGAGAAAAAAGAAAGAAAGAAACGTGCTCCTCTGGGTTCATAGGGTCATGGTATCTATTATCTTCGGATTAATGGATGCCAAGAATAGGACTATAATGGAGGATAATATGAGGACTCTGCTAGAAAACCAACATAAGTTAGATAAATTTACAGATAAACAGACTTCAATTGTCGATTCAACCCTGAACATCGTAAAGACTACTCAAGATGAGGTCAACAGCAGTTTCAAGATGAACGCCAGACTCGATTACCCAACTGGTACAACGTGCCCGTTTACAGAGTCTATGGAATTCTTTATGGTAGCGAAGCAGCTACATATGTTAATTGACGAATGTGATAAGATCCAGTCAGGCATCATAAGTCTATTAATTGACATAAATCATAGGCGACTGAACCCAGGTATATTAAAACCAACTCAGCTTCAGATAAGAGATAACCAAGATTAAAGGCGTTTGCCAGGGAACGCTTCTACTTCTTCGGGAAAAATACCAATGACAGGAGCTTAAAGAAGTCTACCGCACTTTATGTCCGCAAAGGAATATTCGTAGATAACAAGTTGGTTATAAAAGCGAATATACCCCTTTTCCACCATGAACGCCCGTCTCATTTCTTGCCGAGTGATCCCACTACCAGTAGAGGTCGGGGGCGACCTGCTACAAGTACACACTGACGCAGAATATTTAATATTCAATTTTTGGATTAGATGCCTACCATTTATTAACTGAATCTATCTAAATAAATGTACGAAATGGCAGGCAAATAACATGTATGCGAAGGCAGCCAATATGAATAATGAATAACTTGCCGAGGTATCTCCTTTAAACCAGATCAACCTTCTAATTGGAAATGTAGGAAGTTAACCGAATCTCAAACATATTGGGGTAGAGCTAGAGAGAAGAGAAACAGCACAGGCTTGCATAAGATTCGCCAGACTACAAGAGTACAGCTTCAATGTGGAAAACTTCCTCAGGAAATTATAATGCACTGCCACCACAAGGGTTCTTTCAAATTACTTCGGGGTTGTACCTTTGAACAAATGACAAGATTTTAGTAGCTCATACCGATCTCCGTTCTGATAGTCAATCAGCACTCACCCCGTCATATATAGGGAACATTGACGAAAAACCACAGCTCGTATGGGAACCAATGAACTCATCAACAATAAATAAAGTCCGAAGTGTGGGTTAAAGGAGAGAGATAAATTATTTGCAGCATCACCACCCAGAATTAAAGTTAAACTTTCATCATGTATCAGGTCATGCCTCTCTAATAATTTTATTGATACTTTTTATAATTATAGTAATATATATAATTAAGTCAATAATTACGAATCGTAAACTACGAGCCATAGCCTTTCCGGCTTCTGTTAAGTAATTGTTAGTTTACATTAAATAAAAGGCGAGCCTCACTTTGTGGCCCCCGGCAGAATGTTCATGAATGAACACCTTAATATAAAGTCGACTGTCGCCTTCCGCGACTATCGATCAAAAATGCATTTAAAAGATACAGTCCATTTTAGAAGGTAATAATAAAGAAAACAGATGTTATTATAAAGCGACCACAAGACGTGGCAAAAGATTACAGCACAAATAACTCATAAAAGTACACATAACTAATTAAATATAAAAAATGTACAAGTCCGATCGAAAAGAAGAGTATGATGAAGAGTGCGTGGATCGTGAGTGCTTTACTTTGCCACGAGAAACTAGTTTAGCTTTTGAGTATTTTTGTATTGGCCGAGCAAGTGCGTGGATGGCGGATTGCTTGTATTCTGTCACGAAAGCAGTTAAGCTTTGAGTATTTTTGTATGGGCAGAGCTCGATTGAATATGTGGAAGACGAATTCACTCCAATGCAGAAGCAGAGAATATACAGTTCGCTTTAAAACTGTCATTGTTTTGATTTTTCGCAAACATTATTATTAAAATTTAGAAATGTTAATGTTAATAACAGACACAGGGAATTGTTAAAGAAAATAATTAAGATTACCTATTAAATTTAAGTCCTTTATATAATCATCAATTTATTCCTAAACAGAAGACTTAACCCCACACACCTTCTTTGAGCTCAACGATCGTGCAGGGATAAGCGGTCACAAATATGGATTTGCGTGAGTGTATAAGGAGCCTAACTTATCGAAGTGTTCATATATGTACATTTTTATTAATTGATAAACAAAATATAATATTAGTCGGTTAATAAAATTTCTTTAACCAAGCGATATACGGTCAGTCTCCTTACGAGATATTATTATTATATATATATATTTTCCAATTTATTCTTTATATTTTAATCTTAAGGCTAATGCGAATTCGGAAATCAAATATGAAAGGTGCTTATATCAGCCTGTTGAAATTAAACATGAACAAAATATACTATAGAAGTAATCTACATGAAATGAATAAATAACGTTCTTATTATTGTCTGGTACAGCATGATCGTGAATATGTGCATTTAGAAAAAAAAAGCAAGCTTTTCTTAAAGGCGACATCACTTTTTCTAAAGTAAAGATGACGCAAAGAGGTAGAGATGGGTAAGGGGTGATGGGGGCTCGACAAGACCAGGGTTTCCCTTTTAATAGTCTGTATAGTATCGGGAAGCGATCAGATAAAACAGATTTGTTTATATATATATATATTTTTTTTTTATACCCTTTTGGTACATGTGCACCTAAATTATTATTATGTGAGTGTGTGTATGACATAAGAGAGAGAAGCAAGGACCCCGACCAATCCGACAGAGCAAGCTAAGAGCATAGCAAGAGGTGCACACCTGGCAAAATCTCGTCATACTTAGTTGGTGATCACAACCCAAGCAGCTAACATACAGACATTACATAATTGGCGCCCGAACGTGTGGGGCTCGAAGGAGCATTTTCTTAAACTTTGCAGAGCAAATAATTTAGAAAGCTTTTTAGAATCAGTCACTTATTACTTACCAATCCATCAAAATAATAGTTTTAATTTTATATTGTGTTTGGGAAGCTTTCTCAAATGCTAAGATCAAAGGAAGTTACGTATAGATAATGAATCTTATTCAAAATTGGATAGATTGACCTACTTATAATCTTTTGACTTCTTAGCAAAAGGAAAATGGATTCAGCACTATATACTTACAATTCTCAGCAAGGATCTCAATAATTAGGACAACAGTTAATGTTAGTTTTTGGGAATAGCGGTTTTCAATTCACGGTGTGATTGAATAGGCAAACTATATTCAAAAGGTTTACTCAATATTATTTCGAGAAATTCTGTGACATATGGTTTATTAAGATTGGAATTCAGATCTTGGAATAACAGTCTTGTACTTGAATAGGTAAGAGTAATAGCCAGCCCTGATTCCAAAATCTTCAGTAAACTAGCAATAGAACAATTAAAGCACAAAGTTGCCAATCGGAACTAACAAACTATTAAGTCATTTTGCCATCGACGATCACGCTAGAAAGGACAATATTTTACCAGAATTAGTAAACGGTTAAATTTTAAACAGTGTTAGCACGAACTGTTTAAACATTATACAACATGTCAGTGCACCGTAGCACTGAAAATATAAAGCGAGGGCTATAGATAATCAGAATACTTTCTGTGGCATCTGTCATCAAGTCATAAGGGACGACCAACTTGTTGCAACTACGCGTTGCGAACACAAATTTCATAATGTTTGCATACGAGAACACTTAAGAAATATTCGCTTCTGTCCAAATTGTAAGATAGAATGCGATATAGATGGGTTAGTTATGAAGGTAACACCGTGGCAGCTGAATTGCTGATTGATCAAGTACAAGCGCAATCGCAGAACAAGTAGAGCCACAAAATTTAGGAGCAGCTAGAGCCAGTAAGGAACCCTAATACCAAGGTAGGAAGCCAAACAGGGGACGGGAGCAACTCCTAAGCGCGGTATGCAAACACGTTACCAAACTTTTTTGAACCGAGATCAGTCGGCTGAGTCTTTTCTCACTAGAGTCACGAAAATAGATCTCTGAATAATGAACCCAGTGTAGAGGTGGCAAATTACATCCAAACTGTGTTCCAACAACACCAAAGACCTAATGGACAATCTTAGTTCCTTTATCAAGTCGTCCATTGAACAAACTTTGCAATCACAATTATCTCGGCACAGCTAAACCCAAATAGAACCAGCAGCTCTGATGAACGTATGACACGACCAACAGTAAACAACAATAATGGTATTCCAAATATCGAAAATCACCACAAGTAATCCGATAATAAGCAGTCCAAGAAGTCACTTTTCGTCTGGAACAATAGCTCCAGAAAAAGCCGCAAATATTTTGTTAAGCTGGCGCATCAAATACGATGGCTCTAAAGACTCAATGTCGATATAGTCGTTTTTATATCGAATTCGTTCTCTGTTAACTCAAAGACTCTAAACAGCGACTACCAGTTACTGTGTGACAATCTACATTTGCTGTTTGCTGGCAAAGCTTCTGATTGGTTTTGGAACTTCCATAAGAAAAAATCCCCAATATTCTTGGCAATCGTTTTGCGTATCCTTTCGGCAGCGGTTCGACGATTCCGAAAGATGATTTCGATATCTGGGAATTGATAAGAAACGTCATCAAAAGAAAACGAGTCTTTTGACGATTATCAGTCAACAGTCGAAGAAATAGTGTCGGGATTGTCGCATGAAATCAGTGAAGCTAAAGTAATAGATATTTTGAAGCGAAACGCCAAAAGTGCGCTTAAGTATGAACTTCTTCACTTAAAATTCAAAATATGAGTGAATTAAAGAGATGAAGTAAGAAAGCATGAAAGTTTATAGCAGGCTCTTACCAATCAAAACCAAAATACAGTGAACAAAATGTTTCGGAGATTCTTAATGAAAGTGAGGAGATAGAAGATGAAAGTATCTCAGAGATTCGTCGTAATCGACTATTATGTTGGAGTTGCGACAAACCTGGTCACCGTTAGGAAGATTGTTTGGAAGAGAGACATGTATTTTGCTACGGATGTGGCGTTAAAAATGTCTACCGACCCAAGTGTAACAATTGTAAACTCTCGGAAAACCGAAGAGGGATGCACCAAGCCAATACAGCTGTGACGCATCCTAACTAAATCACGACTTAAAACATTCGAATAACTTTAAGTCGACTCAAGATACAGAGCGCGACTTACACTCAGACAGTTCAAATTATAAACCGGCTTTACATAAAACGTACACTGACGCTCAGTGTCAAACAGACAATTCTGATTTAAAACCCCAATTAAGAAAAATAACGGAGATAATAGTACAGCAAAACGTTCCACACTAAGGATGAGAAAGTATTGGAAGGAGATAAGGTTAGAAAGAAACTCAGTGAAGTCATATTAAAGGACTCCGATGACTGTTTATATACCGAAATAAGCATAGAAGGTCAAAATTTTAGAGCCTTGTTAATTCAGGAGCTTCCATTAGCTGTATCGGAGGAAAAAGCGGCTAAATCTCTTATTTTACGTAAAATGTGCACAAATGTTCAGGAAGGTTAGAACCGCCAATCATGGTGCCTGTTCGGTAGTAGCCAAATTAATATCTCCAATTCAATTTCGAAATATGGTGCATGAAATCCGAATTCTACATAGTCAGATCTCAAACAGGATGTATACTTAGGTATAGATTTTGGAAATTATTCGGCCTTTTAAAAGGAGATGTTAGAATCTCAACAGCAACAGGTTAACGAGTTAGATGTAGGAAACACAGAAAAATTTAAAGAATCCCCAAAGATGCATATTTTGAAGAAGAACAGGAAAGAAAGTTAAGTGCAATTATTAAAGATATTTCCGTCGTATGAACTTCGAATGGCTGGGACAGCTTAAACTTATTCAGCACTCAATAGAGATGGAAAGACTAAACCTATTAAGCAACGCTGCTGGCCCATTTCGCCAGCCAAAGAAAAATTAATGTTTGAGGAAGTAGAGAAAATGATAGCATTAGATGTGTTGAGGAATCTAACAGTCCTTGGAGCAGTAATTGCGTTTTAGTTAAAAGAGGGTGAAAAATCGACTTTGTCTTGATTCTAGAGAGATTAATAAATATACGAGGAAAGATGCTTGCCGATTACCTCATATAGATGGTATCCTTAGTCGCCTACCTCCAGCTAGGTACATAACAGGGTTAGACATGAAGCATGCATACTGGCAAATACCCTTAGAAGAGATTCACGTCAGTTTACAGCATTCACGGTCCCGAATAGGCCCCTATACCAATATAAGGTAATGCCGTTTGGTCCCAACCAGTGCCGCGCAAACGCTGTAGGCTTATGGATCAGGTGATACCAGCCAACCTCAGAACTCCGTGTTTTGTCTATTTAGATGACTTGCTTATCTTGTCGGAAGACTTCGAATCACATATGTTGCTCTTGCAAAAGTGGCAGTTCATTTGCGAAAGCTAATCTGACGATTAACGTGGCCAAATCAAATTTCTGCATGCAGGAAATTAAGTATCTGGAGTTTTTATAATTGGGCACGGTCAACTGAAAACAGACCCCCACAAGATACAAGCGATTGTCGATTTTCCAATACCAAAGACGGACGAAACAGTTACGACGTTTTTTGGGTCTGCAGGATAGTATCGTCGATTTATTGATAATTATGCAACGGTGTGCCATCCTTTAACAGAACTGTTAAAGCAAACATCAACCGCAGCTGGAATGATGAGCTGCAGAGCAAGCATTTCAACAACTAAAGTCTTATTTGACCACCGCACCCATTCTTTGTTTGACGCCAGATTTTACTAGACCGTATTCTTTTTAGTTTGTGGCGCCAAGTACATTTGGTTTAGGCTGTGTATTGGCGCAGACAAATGAAGAGAGGAGTCGAGTTACCCGTAGCCTTTATGTCAGAAAAAACTCACAAAGGCTCAAAGAAATTATTCAACTACGGAACTAGAGTGTTTAGCAGTGATTAAGGGAATTAAAAGTTTAAGAGCGTATATAGAAGGTCAAGAGTTCGCTGTTGTGACGGATCATGCATCGCTACAATGGCTTATGAAGCAAAAAGACTTGGCAGGAAGATTAGCCCGTTGGGCGATTAAATTACAAGGGTTTGATTTTGAAATTTCCCATTCCGAAAGGATAGCAAAATGTAGTGGCTGATGCGTTATCGCGTCAAAATGACCCAAGTGTCACAGAGCTTGAGTGAATTGCAGGGTCAAATCATGGAATCTGTCGTCAACTGAATTTAAATCTCAGGAATACATGGACTTAATAAAACAAATTCAATCAAACGAATCGAAATTGCCCGATTTACAGGTCCGAGATAATCTAGTCTATAAGAGAATGAGGTCCGACTTTATATGACGAAGACGCGGCGATACATCATCTTGGAGACTTTGGGTACCTTCAGGACTCACGGCAGACGTGATCACGAGAGCTCATGATCCTCCAAATGCTGCGCATAGTGGCATAGTTAAGACTATAGAAAAAGATAAGACGATATTTATTCTGGCCAAAAAATGACAAAGCAGACACGTAAATATGCATCTCAATGTTCAATTTGTCGTCAGACTAAAGGAACGAAACGTAGTTTTGAAGCCGCCAATGGGAAACGAATGGTTTCAGATCGGCCGGTTCAAGCACTTTATATGGATCTTTTAGGACCGTACCCTCGCTCAAAAAGTGGAAATATAGGACTTTTAGTTGTGGTAGACCATAATACTAAATTTCATTTCTATATCCGCTTAAGCGATTTACTGCAAATAAGATTAGTCAATATCTGGAACACGAGTTGTTTTCTACATTCGGGGTACCAAGAAACCATTCTAACGGATAATGGTTCTCAGTTCCATTTGGGTGGTGCATTTAAAGCATTTCTAACGAAGTTTGGAATTTCTCATGTGTTTACTGAAGTTTACTCGCCACAGGCTAATGCTATTGAGCGCTTAAACAGATCCTTATTATCCCGCTATTAGAATATACATAAGGAAAGATCATACAAACTGGGATGTTAAGCTACCGGAAATAAGTGCAGCGTTAAGAGCTAACATACACCAAAGTACAGGATTTTCACCTTATTTCCTGGCCTTTGGACAAAATATAGTTTTAAATGGTCAAGACTATAAGTTGCTAAAGCGACTGAACCTGCTATCAGATTAATTACCGAATCGAAAACTCCAATGTCATGCAGGTTATTCGACAGAGTGGCTAAAACAGAAAATCGAGGTCACATGAGAGGAACGCTAAAACATATAATTTGCAGACTCGTAATGGGAGCAGCAGAAAGTAAATGATAAGGTTTACGCCCGAAAATTCTGTCAAAGGCAACTTTAGCAAGAAATTTTGTGCTAAGTTAGCACCAGTTTTCAACCAGCTATAGTAACTAACCGAATAGGGTCGTCTTATTATCAGTTAGCTGACGAGTGGGGAAAAATCTAGGGTAGTATCATCTTAAAAGATATACAGATTGAAACATAAATACTGCCTTTTCAGTTTAAGTCAGTATAGCATGGCTGGATCTTCAACTTCAACTGTGCTGTAGTAGCAGCTTGCCCATTTAATTTGGACACTACTGTGTTACACGTATTTATTAAGTAACTGTCTTGGCTAAATTTGAGTTACATCTGGATCGCGAATTACACTCTCGCTGTCAGTAAGAACTCAAGTAGATGAGCTTTTACGGATAGCGATATAGATAATAGTAGCTCAAGAGGGAATAATGGTGAGCGAGACATTAGCGGATAAAGCTCGCGGATAATCAGCTATATCAGCAATAGCTTTGACGATTCAGGTTAATGGGCTCGGCACAGCGAGCTTAGAAATTATTATCCCAAGAAACCTCGTGGAGGGGACGTACTGAAACGTTTACTATATATATATATATATATATATATACCCAGTGCTTTAACCTTAAATCGAAAAAGAAAAAAAAAAAAGGAAAGGTAAAGGAGAAATTAATTTTTCATGCGTTAATACATAGTGATTTGCAATCGTGTTTGTGTATAATAACCAAATAAACCAGGTATATGAGTTTAAGTAAAAAACAAGAAATTTTGAGTGACCGCGTGCTATTTTTTTTTATATAGTGTCTGGTACGAAGAAAAGAAGTCTGAGAGGGTCACTGGCTTTCAGTAAATATTTGGATTTCTCTCCTCCTATAAAGTCCCTAGGGATAAATAAAGAGGGCAAGAGACGGAACTTCTGGAGCAGTGAAATATTCTACTCAGTTTAACTGCCAAGCTGCGTTAGAATAACTCATAAAAGTACAAATAACTAATTAAATATAAAAAAATGTACAAGTCCGATCGAAAAGAAAGAGTAGATGAGAGTGCTTGTGGATCGTGAGTGCTTTTACTTTGCCACGAGCTCAGTTTAGCTTTTTGAGTATTTTTGTATTGGCCGAGCAGAGTGCACGTGGATCGTGAGTGCTTGTATTCTGTCTTGAGCTTAGTTAAGCTTTTGAGTATTTTTGTATGGGCAGAGCTCGATTGAATATGTGGAAGACGAATTCACTCAATGCAGAAGCAGAGAATATGCAGTTCCTTTAAAACTGTCATTGTTTTAATTTTCGCAAACATTATTATTAGAATTTAGAAATGTTAATGTTAATATTAACGAACTGAAATTGTTAAAAGAAAATAATTAAGATTACCTATTAAATTTAAGTCCTTTATATAATCATCAATTTATTCCTAAACAGAACTTAACCCCACACACCTTCTTTGAGCTCAACGATCGTGCAGGGAGTAAGCGGTCACAAATCTGGATTTGCGTGAGTGTATAAGAGAGCCCTAACTTATCAGTGTTCATATATGTACATTTTTATTAATTGATAAACATAAATATAATATTAGTCGGTTAATAAAATTTCTTTAACCAAGCGGTATATGATCAGTCTCCTTACGAGATATTATTATTATATATATATTTTTTTTAATTTATTCTTTATATTTTTAATCTTAAGAACTAATGCGAATTCAGGGAAATCAAATTTGAAAGGTGCTTATATCAGCCTGTTAGAAATTAAACATGAACAAAATATAATTTGAAAGTAATCTACATAAAATGAATAAATAACGTTCTTATTATTTGTCCTGAGTACAGCATGATCGTGAAGATGTGCATTTAGAAAAAAAAAAAGCAAGCTTTTCTTAAAGGGCGACATCACTTTTCATCAAGATGGCGCAAAGGTAGGGTGGGTAAAAGAATTGATGGGGGCTCGACAAGACCAGAGTTTCCCTTTTTTAATAGTCTGTATAGTATCGGGAAGCGATCCAGATAAGGAATTAGATTTGTTTATATATATATTTTTTTTTTATTTCCTTTTTGTTTATGTGCACCTAAGTTATTATGTGAGTGTGTGTGTATGACACTAAGAGAGAGAAGCAAGGACCCCGACCAATCCGACGAGCAAGCTAAGAGCATAGCAAAGAGGTGCACAAATGGCAAAATCTCGTCATACTTAGTTGGTGATCACAACCCAACCGACTAACATACCAGACATTACAAGCCTCCTCTTCCATCCGCTCTGCTACTTGGGTTGCGGTTAAGCCCGCCTATCTTTATTTTACTTTTGTACTCCATAAATTGGTCCCACGAGTGTGGGGGAAGTAATACCGGCGTGTCATAGCCCCCCACTAACACGCCGGGGCCAGGTATCAGTGAGGCTCCGTACTATTACAGTCGGTTATCCCTGACTGCAAATCAACCAATGGGCACGGATCACGTAACACCCTGGCTTACCGGGGTGAAAAAGCACTCCTTGCCTAAGGACGTCACCACTGCCCGTTTGAGATGTGGGAAGTAGGGAGTGGGTAGGTCATTGTGTAGGAATTTGGGTGTGTGTAAGACAATGTTTTGAAGACGGTCAAACAAGCGCCTTGTCCGGATTTAACATTTTTTTTTTTTCCCCCCCCCCCCCCCCCCCATTAAGACAAGTCGCTATTCGCAGCTAACCTCCACTGGAGGCCTTGCGCTATCCGCAACCTGCGATGACCCGTCAAAATACATCAGCTGGCCCACCTCAGAACCATCTCAGAGTTCGTTGGTACCAGATTCGTCACGGTAGGTGTGAACCAGCAATTTATAACGGCTTTTTCTTAATTTCTTCTCTTCCCTACATCTCAACTTAAGAAAGCACGAGGAATGATTGGAAGCTTAAAGCATCGCGCACACCAGAGCGAATAATCCGCAGCGGCCCAGGCACAGATATACAATTACATTACGTCTTATGAACGTACGCACACCAAAAGCGGGGCGAATTCGTTTTGAACATTGACAAACGTGCATGCAGCGTTTTTTCGCTTGCCGCCATGAACGATAAACTTGCTCATGTTCTGCGTATGACATCACATGTGATGCATATGTTAAGATTTTTCCTTATTTACATGTTAAATTACTATATTTTGGCTTTTATTACAATATAATAATAATAATACATATAATAAGAGAAGCAGTTTTTAACATATAATCATTCACTTTTATTGAAAAACTATTTATTAACAAGTAAACATCTTACAGTCGGACACAACCGACTGCGATATAAACTTTGATACCAGTTTACATAGCTGTTTTAAGGATTCCTAATTCTCAAATAAAGAAGTAATATATGAGGGCTTTGGGTATAAAAAATCAGGCAGAAGGGGTAGGCATGACATTTATCTGTGGCGGATGGCACTTTGTATCCTCCTACCACCAAGTTTGAAGACTCTAGCGCAAAAGCCGACAAAGATATAAGATGGGCGGTATAAGTGGGCATTAGCGCAAACAATTTTATGCACCTGTTCTGAAAGCTGTAGAGGGTCTGGGCATTTTTGTTTATAATTGGAGGGAGCTGTAGGCGGAAAAGGTGGGCGTGGCATCCAAACTTTTGATGCAGTTTTTTGAGGAATGTCACCAGCTATCTTGCCATCAAATTTGGTGACTCTATCTACTAAAATGTGGGATATATATGTGTTTCATCGATTTGCACTTCGAGGTGTATCGACTTGTTATCAATTACTAGGGCCCCCCTGAGGTCGTAGAGCCCTAGATTTAACACTTTGTCTGACGAAGACATGTACCAAGATATTTGCAAAGTTGCAAGGCTCTAGCTTAAGGGGTGTCGAGAAAAAGTTGCGTTCATACGGACAGACGGACGGACGGACGGACGGACGAACACCATGACAGAACTTGCACAAACCCAATATACTATGATACCTTTGGTATCAAAGTATAAAAATCATCAAATGTGACGTTTTCACACTGTTTATGCGCAATGTCTTCATGGCTGTCATTTGCTGTCATACATACATACACTAATGTTAACAATGGCAAAAGTGGAGCTGCTTATTGAACTAGTAAAAAAACATAAAATATTGTCCGATTTGGCGGACGAGGACTACAAAAAACATCATTACAATGTTAATAAAAAGAACTTCTTCATCAGAGGAAGGCATTTTTAGCGAATAAAATACCAAAAGATAAATTCGGCGCGGTGTGATCACACTTGCGATTTTGGCGCGGAAAATATCACGAGATTATTCGTGCCGCTACCGCTGCGGATTTTTCGCTCTGGTATTCGCGATGCTTTAAAAAAACCACCTCCGCCAGCACACGTCGCTATGGATCAAAGGAGGAGCTTATAAATCGAGTTCAAGGGGTATGGAAATCAAGATTGCCCATCTTAAAAAATCGTACTTTAAATCAAGTGAACGTCATTCTCTTCCACGACTAACTAGTACCGTACTTAGTGCGAAATCAAAATCAGGTTGTTTTGATTATGAGTACCGAGAATACTTGATTTTTTTCTATCATTTAAACCTATTTTCAAGATCGTTTCATTAATATTTTAAATTTGTCAGTTCTTGAATCAAATGGTTTCGGTTTTCAGTTTTTGTCAAATCTTAAATTTCAAGATTTTAAATACTAAATTTAAGAATGTTAAATCTTAAAATAGAAGTTCCCTCAATACTCAAAACGTTCTTAAATTAAGAATGCCCGATCTAGAACGTTTAGAACGTTTCATACCCGATATAAGACATTTCGGTCTCGCACGAGAAATAGGTCCAAAAGTTGTGTTTCAAGATTGAAATTCTTGATTATTATTTGAGAGTGGGTTAATACCACCAGGAACAGAGACACACATAGTAACACTTACTAAAACAAAATGTTCCTTGTGTAGCCACGAAAATCGTTATTTAACACTGTTTCTGTAACCGTTGCACTGTGTACCAATCTAGGGGGACTAATTTAATAGCAGTGCGTAATTTTAAAGCTATTGACTTAGAAATTCGGAGTAAATGTTTTGAATAACCCCAAGGAAGTTTTTTGAACTAAAATTTTGAGAGGGCGTATCAACAGTTCGAAGAGGTATAAAATACGGAAAAACAGAAATTTTTCATTTTCCAACACACTAAAATCGACATAAAAAAATATAAGAAATATTGTATCAAAAAATGTATCGGTCTAGTATATTTTGACTTAATTTTAGCCAACTAAAAAATATTTTTTAAAAATGTATAATGGAAACAAGTAAAAACGTTGCAGTCGGACTCCACCCGACTGCGCTATACTCTGATACTGGTTTACAAAGTTGTCTTAAAGATTCTGTGTGCAAATAGTAATATATGAGGGGCTTTGGATATAAATATCAGGCAAAGGGGTCAGGCGTGATATCCAAATTTGTGATGCACATCTGTGTCAAATGACAGCAACTACCTTTGGTAGTAATAGCATCGAAACTGTGGAAGATACAGGCATTTTTATTTATAATTAAAAGGTGGGCTGGGGGGCGGAAGGGGTGGGCATGGCATCCAAGCTTTTGATGCAGTTTTTTCGGGAATATATTAGGTCGACTTTCACATCGAGGTGTATCGACTTGCTATCGATTTCTCATGCCTTTCTGGGGTCGTAGAGCCCTAAATTTAACACTTTGTCCGACGAAAGGCATGTGCCAAGATATTTGCCAAATTGCAATGCTCTAGCTTTAAGGGTGTTGAAAAAATTTGCTTTCATACGGACAGACGGACGGACCGACACCATGACAGACATTGCACAAACCCCAATATAGTATGATACCTTTGGTATCAGAGTGAAATAAAAATCCAGTCGAACTTCAAAAAAACAATTTTTCTCTGTAAGTTTATTTTCAGAACGGTTGCAATTTGGTTCCATCCGAAGTAAGACTATTCTCAATTATTCTTGTGTTCTTTTTTGTTTTTTTATTTTTAATCTCCTTGAGATCCATTACATGGAAGTTTTACTGTAGTTGGAAAAGTGTATACAATACGTTCTAACATTTTATGCTACATTCACACTGGAGCAAGTAAAAAAGGTCATGCTACTTGCTAGAAAAAGTCATTTACACTGATAAATGGCCTTAATTTATCAGCGTTATATAAATTTAACAAGTTAAATGCGTCCGAACGTATAAACGCCTGGATCTCTCAAGACTATAAACGATACAAGTTTGTTTTAAATTATGGATAACTTTTCTGGTTTTCGATACACACGAAAAATTTACATTTTGTAAGAATTAGAGTTTGGAAGAAATCGGTTAAGAATCACTGCAGATATCTTAGTCATTATGCAAAGCGTTAACACCAAGAATGACTGTAAGCATTACCGGAACAGGTTAAGGTTATGTCTTATTCAGGATTTTTCGACTAGAGCTTTCTTCAATGCCATTGTTTACTCTGGCTTATGTATGACAAACTTGATGCTATATATTTTTAAGCCAATAGCTATAATTAGGTGTAGTTTCTAGGTCAGATGAGCAACGCATTCTCTTGTGTTCGAGGTTCACTTCACCTTAAATTGTTAAATTAATATAAAATTGACAATGAATTATATTATTCTTTATAAATTGTTTTTGCTTTGTTTATATCAGCATGCTAAGAGTTGCCACCCTTTCAAATTTATGCCGAATCGTATTGATACATCGGTAAGAAGAATCTTTTTCAAGCCT
>JAECXP010000121.1:0-46251 GCA_018152965.1 Scaptomyza pallida | reverse complement strand
GTGGTTGTTGTTGGGTCATAAAATTTCATGAACATTTTGTTGTTGCTTTGGTGACGCGCATCCACTTGAAGAAATTGTATTATGCTTTTAGTTATTGCATTGTCGGTGCGTCATTTGACAAGTAAAAATCACGTAAAAATGTATCACCCTATTTTTTTCCGTGTATCCATTGAAATAAAAAAAAAAATTTCTTTACTAGTATAGGTGTTTTCTTTTGAATGTATTGAAATTTGCTCCGTCGTAAGCAGCGTTTGGGCATCACTGCTCTACTGCAATTCTCTCCCTCTTTTCCATTGCACCTTATTTCGTAAATTACATTGTTGCTAGTTGCAACATTAGTTATGTTCTTTATGTATGGTATGCTAATATAATGTTTATTTAGCTTGTCTTGGGGTGTTGTTGTTTTTAAGTTTTTACTTATTGTGTTGTCAATTTTGATTGTGGTTTCAGTTATTAGTTTTTCTATTAGGTGTGTCGGATATTTGTTTTTTATGAGCATTGTTTATAGTTTAATGTAGTTTTTTGGTCTGTGTTGCTTATCACAAAGTGTATAAGTATTTCGGATTATGTTTTTTATTGTTTTGATCTTCTGTGTCATCGGTTGATTTGAATGAAAATTTATAATCCGTCCCGATGAAGTTCCTTTAGTGTACCAGTCAAATGATAGTTTGTTTCTCCTTCTCTCTATTTCCATGTCTGTTTCTGTTTCCATTGTAAATTGGACTCTTTTGTGTTGTTTGTTCAATGTATCTTGAATGATTTTTGATTGGTTTTTTTTTTATGATAATAAATATGCCGTGTACGTATTTGGAAATATGTTTGATTGTGATATTGTATTGTTTGAGTTCTGTAATCGCATCGTCTAGAATTTTGTCCAGTACAATATTTGCAATTGTCGGTGACAGTGGGTTTCCCATTGGCATTCCAAAAATCTGGCTGTATGTTACGTTATTGTATCTGAAGTAATTGTTCTCTATCAAAACAAAGTCTAAAATTTCTCTAAACTTTTGTTTTGGTATAGATGTGTATGTTGATATTTCTTCCCATCTATCCATTATGTTTTTTGTTGTCTATGTCTTTGATCTCGTTTTTTAGCTCTGTTGCGTTCCTAATGTTGTATTTCACAATTTTCCATTTAAATGACCCATACCAGACACAATCGGGGCTATCATTCAGAAAAGTATTGCCGTTACTAATGTACGAGAATCGGAATTAGAATGATCTTAATAAGCGAATAGAAGAATAAAATACATAATTCCTATAAGTAATAAATTGATTGTAAAATTTAGAGTTAAACTATTCTTACCAAATCCGTGAGGTGAGCTTAGTTTTGAGTCTTCATCTCTTCCTCTCTCCGCGAATGCGTCTGCCTCTTAGGAGCCTTTGCGTATGCTCGTTGGGGACTCTCAGGACTTTAAGCTCCATTTATTACTTAAAATTTGAGACTTGGTTTCTTGGACTTAGATAAGATTTAATCAAATGATCAGAAACAATTATATTGTATTCTAGCAGACCCGCGCGCTTTGCTGCTTAAGCATGCGTGCGTTGCTACGTTGCTAAAATCAGTACTCAAATATTTAATTCATTTCTAGGCAATATTTTGCTAGTATAAAATAACTTATATATACATACATTACATATGTAGGTGTGTCAAGAGATATGTAGCATATGTAAACAGTAAGAAAACAAAAATATTTTAATTTAAATTGATTTATGTATGTATGTATGTACATATCAATATTACTAAATCAGTGATGTCAAATGCTATAGCTCCCAGACCTACATTGTTTTTGTAATAGCTCTTAGATATAGGCGAGCCGTTTGCGTTGCGTACACGAGCTCTTCCCATAAGCAATGCAAATTACACAAACAATTTTTCGTATGCTTATCAGGAATCTAACGGATCTTTGCTATTTTTGTTGTTGGGCTACGAAATTTCAATGAGTTTTGTTGTTTTTTTGTAAAGGAGACTACACTTAAAGAAAATGTTTGTATGGCAATTAGTTTACACACAACACAATATGAGTACAGGTCACAGTGTAGTGATTCTTGTCATTCAAATGCATATTGCATATGTATTTTTTTCAGTGAAAGATAAATATAGAAATAAAAGTTGGCTTTACTTGTATTAGTGTGTTTTCTTTATTTGTATTGGTGGTTGCACTTCCATAAGCATGCTTTTGACATCACTGTACCAAATAGTAAAGCTGTAATCTCTGGCCATTTTGGATTACATGTGAACGTAATTAATAAACAGGGCCGACTATATTCGCGTACGTATGTCAGAGCATCCTGTATACATATACTATTGCATATGACGCGGACTGCCTACGTCCGATCCCTGCGGTACGGCTGGTGTCAAGGCATACCAAGTTCTAGTCCTGTGATGCATCACTAGTAGCTAGCGATTTGGCTAACGACTAGTGATGCACCAAGTCGCTAGGCAAATAAAACGAAATGCACAAAAAACTATCCTATGATGCATCACCGGTAGCTAGCGATTAAGCTAACGACTAGTGATGCACCAAATCGCTAGGCAAATAAAACGAAAAACACCAAGTTCTAGTCCTATGGTGCATCACTGGTAGCTAGCGATTTACCTAACGACTAGTGATGCACCAAGTCGTTAGGCAAATAAAACGAAAAACACAAAACAAAGTCCTATGGTACATCACTGGTAGCTAGCGATTTACCTAATGGCTAGTGACGCACCAAGTCCCAAGGCAAATAAAACGAAAAACACAAAATAAACAATAAAAGCAACAAAGCAACAGAACAAGACAAAGCGTGTATGACAAAGTTAACTGTTAATTAACTGGTTATAACCAGAATTTTGTCAATTTTGTCTTCAAATTTGCACTGTCGCGAGCGCATTTTTCGGTGCAGTGAATAGTGAAAAGTTATCAAGCGAGTGCGGATCAACACATTAAAAATCTATTGAGCTCGGCAACAGGAATATATTTGTAAGTAAAGACGATTTACATTCTTCTATAATGCTTTTTTAAAAATCAAAATACATTTATTTCAGGTGAATACGATGGCAAGGTTACTTGGTCCTTCTGCGCCAATAACAAATTTAAAATATGTATATTGTAACTGATGAACTTTAACTGGAGTACAACGTATATGATTTTTTGGGGAGGACTCATCAAAAAATATAAGTTTTTTCTTTACATCTTTTAAATTTTTAAAACAGTTAAAACATGCAGTTGAAATTAAATTAAATCTCTTTTTTACATTACAGACGCAATTTCTAAGTGCGAAGTTGGGCCGCCGGAAACGGACCTGCGTAAGGCAATGCAACTTCAGAAGAACGTATTATTAAGAAAAATAATTAAAGACAATAGTTGAACTTTTTATATTATAAATTTGAAATTAAATTAAATTTGTTAATATTTAATAACAAATGTGTTTTTGATAATATTTTGTACTAGCGAAATAGTTAGCTTGGGCGTCCTAACGATATCCCTGGGCCTTTCGTACCAGAGAAATCGTTAGCGATGACTCGCTAGCGAAATAGTTAGCTTGGTCGTCCTAACGATATCCCTAGGCCTTTCGTACCAGGGAAATCGTTACCTACTGGGTTTGCACTGCCGTACCGCTCGGTACGCTCTGCGGACATCGTCTAGTTAAATTCGTTAGGTAAATACATTGCTGGTGGTGCGAGTGTGCACCAGTACCCATCACTGAGTTCTAGCGATTTCGCTAGTCTGGTACCGGGACCGCGGACTGCAGGGATAATGGTAGAATGACAGAGTTACCGATTTGAGCAGCATCGGCGTTGTTGATAATAGCGTCTCGTAGGTGAATGTATTCTTCCGCACGTAGCTTTTGTTCATTAAATCGCAGGTATCACAATCGTTCGCTCTCTAACTTTACAATCATGTCGACTATAAATTGTTGACAAAGCACACGACATGGGAGAATAACGTTGTTCTGATCGCGTCTAATCATCAACCGAAATGCATAATAATCCTTTGAACTAATATTGCTAATATTTTAATAACAATCTATAATATAAAAATGAATCGCAAAATGTGTTGGTAAGCGCATAACTGAACAACGCCTGAGCCAATTTTGCATCCTCTCCGCCCATAAAGTAAATTTGTAAAAATTTAATTTGTCAGTGGCAACAGTGAGCCCATCTTGTAATTAATTTGGCATTACTTTTAACTATTTCTGTTGCTCCAAACGATGTCATCTGGAAAGATAAATTATCTGTTCGAATTGACTTAAGGAGCAGGTTCGTATCTGAGTCCGAGCCGATGTGTAAACCATTCAATGGTTCAGGTGGTGTTTCAATCTTAGGTAATTGCACTTTTCCTGACAAACAACACATACCTGCTGGCTCATTTTTAAACTTGAGAGCATTATGCGATGCGAACATTCCGTGTCCATAGCACCAATTATCACTTTTGAATGATTTTAATATTGTATTTCGGTCTCATACTTGAAAGCTAGACGAAGGAATGAATCAGGTGTGAATGACCGATTCTCTTGCTGCGTCTGTTAACTAAAAAACGACGTGCTTGTCTTTGTTCTATTTTTCTTTGTGCATTTCGTTCATTTCGTGCAGCTTGTGATTCAGCTTGATGCAAACGCGACATGTTCACACGCACATTGGCTTTATCTTGCTGGATTTGGTGTTCCGTTCTTTCGGCTCTTGCATTTCTTATTCTTGCAGATCTACGTGTTTGACGGCCTATAGAAGCTCCTCTGCGTCTTGCTGGCATTTTAAAAATTTACGATTTTAAATAAAAGCTGAATTGAAAATTTAAGTTTTTTAAAAATTTTTTTCTTAAATGTATTTTAGTTGCTGGCGTAGCAACGCGAGCAGGATAACTAAATAATTTCATTTATACGTTGAATATAATTATTTTCCCTACTGAATTTTAAATGAAGCCTACTAAGATTTTGCAAAACACAGCTCTAGGGCTGGCTCAACTCTAGCATGGCTGTTTTAAGGGTATTTCCGGCAATTATTCGAATTCGTAAAAACCATCCTTGAACTCCAACGAACATTTTAAAAAAATAATTGTCCAAATTGGTTCAGGCGTTGTTGAGTTATGCGCTTACCAACACATTTTGCGATTCATTTTTATTATATAGATAGATTCAGGTTGACGAGCTGACTCGTCTGGAACCTTTTAACTGGATTGTCAAACCGTTAACAGTTGCGGCCTAAAAGCCTTCTTAACTCATCCATACATAGCATCTGCTATCAACGCTGTGATGTTTAATTTCCTTACATCTCAAACGTTGAGCAAAGGATTTTAATTAGCTTCAGGGCGCGCACATCAACTGCAACACTGTTGCATGACTCTTTTGTCTCTGCTTGCTGGTGTTGTTGTTGTTGCAGGCACTTGTATTAACTGGCTTTTGATGTTGTCGTCGCCTCGATGCAAGTCGATGAGCTGGATGCCTTCAAGTTGACGCTGTCGCTTGATTTGATTGACATCGGGGCGGAACGGCTAATCAAATTGCGAAAAGCTCGTTATAGATCCACCAAGGAATACCAACTAATTGAAAAAACGCTAGAAATCTATGAACATAAAAGAAAATCTGTGAACACGGCGGACCTACCGGTCATCAGGGACCACATAGTCTTGGTGGCCACAATTGTCAGTTGACCAGACACCATGCTGACAATTTATTAGTGTTTTTTTTACAATTTATATTTCTTTTATATCATTGAACAATTATTCGATCTCAACGAAAATATGCTCGGGAGAGTTGAACAAAAAAAAAATTGTTCTGTAGTCCAAGTGACAAAACAACAGCACGTTCTTATTTATAATTCACAACTGGTTTAAGCTTTTTGTACATGGCATGGAGCTTCCGTTTTGTTGTCAATTGTCAGTTGACCGCAAACCATGCTGACAATTTATTGGTGATTATTTCTACAATTTATATATTTTTTTATATTGAATTATTATTCTATCTCACTCGAAAACATGTTCGAGAAAGCTGAACAAAATCTGAATACGACTAGTATTGGACTTTCCGCTATATCAAATTTTTTTTAAAGTCAAAGTACAAATCAAATCTATCATTTGGCATTGTTGTTTTGATATAATTTTAGACCTGACATTTTAGAGCAACACTTGCTCCAAAACTTGCATCTAAGCGAAAAGCAACGGGCTGGCATCAAAGTGCTGCTGTCTGTGGTAGAGCCGATTTCCGAAGCCACCAAAAAGTTGCAAAGTTAACAACATTTTTTTGGCGACTTCTACAAGCTTTTCTTGGAAACCAAATTAATGATCAAATCTATGATTGGCAACATCCATAGTGTAGATCTAGCCAAAAGCTTGAGGAGTCGAGAGGAAAAGCTCACATCAAATGATCTAATCCTCGCTGCAATTTATTTGGATCCCAGAATTCGGCGGATTTTTCTAAAGAATCCTTTTCAGCTTGTGGCAGCCAAAAATTATTTGGTAGGATTGATGCACCAAGTACCTTGAGTTGACATCGCAGAGCTCATTTTTAAATGCATATTTGAATTCTATTGAGGTTGCATCTGAATGTGAAGAACCTGTGGAAGAGGACAAACCGGAGCTCAAATTGGCAACAACCGAAATTTATGGGTATTCGCCAAAGCCAATAGATTTAAACGTGGACATTATGAGCTATTGGGAAGAAGAAGTTCATATATCCACGCCTGTACCGTCTGGCCAAGGTACTTCATTCTGTGCCTGCTACCCAGGTTTCAGTGGAAAGGGCATTTTCTGCTCTGAAACTCGTTATGACAGATCTAAGATGTAACCTATCTACAGAATCTGTAAAAAATAATGTTTTTAGAACTAAATAAAAAGAAAAATTACTAGCATATAAACTGTTATATCTGTGGGTACAGGAAAGTCTGGGAAGCTGACAAGTGTCATATACTCCCTGCGTTAGTAGAAGAAACTAGCTAGCAAATATTTAAATTCCATCTTGAAGTTTATTTCGGAAAACCTTAAAATTCTTGTTACATAAAATATATATATGTATATATATATTTATATATATATATAATATTTCCCGTCTCCGGGCATAAAATCAAAAACACAATATGGCATGTAAGCGTAAACGTAAGCCGGCATGTCAGCGGCCTTAGAAAGTATGTAAGGCCAAGAAGAAGACTATCTATTATATATTATAGTAATGGTTATTATTCTTTTGTTCTCTCTATCTCTTTAACTCTTCTGCACTTACACTTACCCACTGTCATGTCAGCATGTCAGCGGCCTAAGTCAGTATGCAAGGCCAAGAAGAAGACTATATATAGTTGTAGTTTAGTAACAGACGATAACTTTAATAACAGAGTATTCCCAGGGCATCATAAAATGGAATATTTAGCGTAAAAGTGCGCATTGGAAAACATTTGTGTTAAAATGGTAACCCAAAAACTTTTAAGCCAAAGGCACGAAAACAACTAAGTTTCGCCAATTTTCATTGTTTACTGGGATTGTTGCTTTGCAGGACGAAGTAGATGATGACAAATACTATGTATTTTTATTGCTACACTGTGCTTACAGATTACTACAGTAATCCCCAGCAGCGCGATGCGAATTTGGAAACTTCCAAACAAATATTAAATGAATTTTCCAAAAAATTTCGGCGATGAAAAAAAAATAATTCTTGACCAAATATATAAAGAAACTGTTTAGGAAGATTTTATAGCCCCAAATATAGGTGAATTCCCTATAATAAAGGGAATATAATGTCTGTTTAGAGAATTAGTTTTGTCTTTCGAATGTCCTAAAAATTACTGTTACATTAAGGACAATATCCCCATTTGCATTGATTTCCTCAGAAGCCGCAGAGACATCGTCGATTCAACCGGACAATGGCCTTGAGTTGACATCGCAGAGCTCATTTTTGAATGCATATATAAAATATATATAGATGTATATACATATATACAAAAAAAGTATGTAAGGCCAAGAAGAAGACAATATATTATATATATATAGTATATAGTAATTATTCTTTTGTTCTCTCTATCTCTTTAACTCTTCTGCACTTACACATTACCCACTGTCATGTCAGCATGTCATCGGCCTTAGCCAGTATGCAAGGCCAAGAAGAAGACTATATATTATATATGATGAAAAATCATTTAAATCCCGTAAAGGGGTTGGTGCCTTCGTGGCTCCGCGGTCCACTGACCGAGCCACTCTCCGGAGGATCCTCTCTCCAACTAACTAACATGGAGTGCAACTCATCTGACATTTCTGACACCGACAGCGACGACGAAATTTGTAGCCGTTGCGCAACGAATTCAGCCAGCGCGCAAGGTACCAAAGGTTACCACACGAATAATGACGAGGTCGACTCAGACATGGAGGTTATTGAAATCGAAGATGAGGAGCCCGAACCCAAGAGGGGCTCTGACTTAGCAACGCTGGCAGATGTTGAAAAGCCTTGCGCTTCCCCCCGGGCAAACGCCAAGGACAGCAACCGTGCCGCCTTTATCAGCTCGAAAAAGCCAAAACCGATCATTATAACTCGAGTCGAAGATATATTCAAGACTCTGGACACCATCACCAAAGTCATCGGAAATAAATTCTTCACCAAACCTTTCGCCAACAATGGACTCCGCATCTTGTGCAGCGATGTAGATTCCTACAAAAAACTCACTGCCTTCTTTACTAAGCCAAAGTACAAAACCACACATACCAACTTGAACATTATAAAGGATACCGTGTTATCATCCGGCACCTGCATAGAACCACACAACCGGAATAGATACGTGCTAAGCTAACAAAACTAGGGTACAAGTTTCGGTAACAGGGTAGGGAAATACTCTTGACACCTAAATATGATATCACCGGAAGGACGTGCTCAATTTGTGGAGTGTATCGGTACCTTAACGTAATCAAGCGCAAATACACGAGAGAACCAATCGACCTATTCGAGGTGGAATTTGAAACCGCTGACAGCATCATTGATATACTGAAACTAACCACGCTAGGTAAACAGCAAGTTGCAGTTGAAAGACCCCTCAAGGCAATTGATGCAGTACAATGCCACCGATGCCAACAATACGGGCACACCGAAAATTATTGCTGTCGTCAATTCGTTTGCGTCAAGTGTGCCGGCGATCACCAATCCACGGTTTGCACTAAAACAAAGGGGAGCATGCAGCCAGCTACAAAGGCTGTAAGGCAAACCCCATTTCGGATTCCAAGACCAGACGAAGTGCGATTGGAAATGTTGAGGCAATGTTTAACACTACGCCCAGAATTGCCACAGGGTAGGGAAATACTCATGACACATAAATATGACATCACCGGAAGGACGTGCTCAATTTGTGGAGTGTATTTTGCTTCAAAAATATCGTTGAGCAACCATCGGAATAAGGTTCATGGTAATGTGGTGGATGAAATGTCTCGTGTGCAACCTCTGCGAATTATCTCCAGGACACCAAAGGAGGCTTTGATGATTGAGAAATAAGACAATCCTATACAAGGCCATTGTTAAGCCGGGTTTGAACCTATGGCATACAGTCGTAGGGCACCGCTTGCAACTCAAGCATTGCGGTCATCCGGAGACAGGGCGATGCACAATATAACCGAAGCGCATTTCCTCAAAACCTACAAGAAGCTGCACAGGACGCTGAAGATACCTTGCGTGGCGGAGGAAACTCAGAGATTTAGCAAGAAATATACGGCAAAGTAACATAACCATGACAATCCTCTGGCTATAAACCTGCTCAAGAGCTCCAGAGAAGGCATTCCAAAACATTATTCCTATTTCTCTCATGAAATGTGAGGTCAAACTTAAATTGTTAAAAATGAAACATTTCAATAGGTTAAGGTACATCAGAAAATTAAATGATTGTCCCTGTAGAAACAGATTTTTTTGAAAAAAGAGAAAAAATACCCTCTAGTACGGCAAGACCAGCAGTGTAGACACTGCCTTGCCTTTTTTACGTCGTTGCGTCGTGTCAAAATATACATATGTATATTGAGGCCGAACCAAGCAGTGGGGCAGTGCAGAATAAGCCTGGTCACAAAATGCATAACTGCAATAGTACAATTAATGCATTACAGTTGTAAAAAGTGTGCAAAGATGTAAGCGAGAGACGTTGGCGACATCGTTTGTTCTATAACTTCGAAACGACACGACACGTCGCAAACCTTTATTTCGTTTAAGCCCTATCTACATTGGCGCGAGCTGTCGCCGCGATGTTCGAAAACGAGTGTCGCTAACATTTTCATTACATGTAAGTCAATGTGTCTGTCTACATTGACGCTAGGTGTCGCGCGTCTCTCGCGCTCAATTTCGAAAATATGAAAAAACCTCGCCGCGGCACAGCGTCAAAAACAGCTGATTGCACTTTACAGAAGCAGCTGACAAGCTGCTGCTAATGTGAAATATTATTTGTGGTTAAATATTATTTGTGGCAAAATGCAAAAATTAGATTGCGAAAAACTAGAATCTCTTATTATGCAAATAAGAGAATATACAATTCTATAGCACAAGTTAAATGGTTTCTCTTTGCTTTTTTTGTAAGGGTTGCCATGTTATGGTGAACAGGGCTGCCATGTTTTATCGAACAGGGTTGCAAATCACGCGCGAGGTATCGCGTCAAGCCCTATCTACTTTGGCGCGAGACGCGAGACGAGAGTCGCGTTCGAATTCGAACGCGTGTACACTCGCTGCAAAATATCGCGTGCCTATTTACATTGACGCAATACCTCGCGCCTGATTTGCAACCCTGTTCGATAAAACATGGCAGCCCTGTTCACCATAACATGGCAACCCTTACAAAAAAAGCAAAGAGAAACCATTTAACTTGTGCTATGTCGACAATTAGAAAAATAATTAATTATGCGGCAATAGGCTTGGTCGCGAAAATAACTTATAAAATAATATTTAACCACAAATAATATTTCACATTAACAGCAGCTTGTCAGCTGCTTCTGTAAAGTGCAATCAGCTGTTTTTGACGCTGTGCCGCGGCAAGGTTTTTTCATATTTTCGAAATTGAGCGCGAGAGACGCGCGACACCTAGCGTCAATGTAGACAGACACATTGACTTACATGTAATGAAAATGTTAGCGACACTCGTTTTCGAACATCGCGGCGACGGCTCGCGCCAATGTAGATAGGGCTTCAATGTAAATAGACAGGCGATATTTTGCAGCGAGTGTACACGCGTTCGAATTCGAACGCGACTCTCGTCTCGCGTCTCGCGCCAATGTAGATAGGCCTTTAGTCTATTGCATACAAAATCGTGCATCTGAGTGTGTTCCTCTTCTTTTTTTTTACCGTCGCGTGCCGTTTCTCGTAGAAAAAATAATTCTATTCAACGTATGAATAACATTATTTAGTTATCCTGCGCGCGTTGATACGCCAGCAACTAAAATACATTTAAGAAAAAAATTTTACAAAAAACTTTAATTTTCAATTCAGCTTATAAATCAAAACAGTTTTTTTTACTATTCAAAATCGTAAATTTTTAAAATGCCTTCAAGACGCAGAGGCCTACAAACACGTAGATCTGCAAGAATAACAACTGCAAGAGCCAAAAGAACAGAAAACCAAATTCAGCGAGATAAAGCCAATGTGCGTGTGCATTTGCGGGCATTTGCACCTCTGGGTTCTAACACATCAGTCGAGACACGGCGAGAGAGAAAGAGAGGCTGACTTCCTCTTTCTTTTTCAATTGGTTTCTTTTGCTATGCGAAAGCAAATTAAAAAACCTTATGTCAATCTTCGAACACTTTATCAGTAAAATATTTTACAACATGTAAGTGGAATGCATTTTAAGAGCACTTACTTTTAATATGACAATGAATGACCGACCTTAATAAATATTTCTTAGTTTAGTATTGAAAATAGTTTAAATGATCGAGTCGATGACCTTGGTAGCTAGCACTCCCCCCCTTAGTTATTATATTATTTTGTATAATAATTAAGAATGTAATAAATAAATAAAATAGTTTAAATGAAAATTTTTTTTTAATTATTTGTGTTTTTTTTTGGAAGGGTATACAAAAGCTGCGCAGTGAAAGTGTTTGTAATTTTTCCCGTTACCTAATTTTTGTGTGTGAAGAAGAAAAAGAATGTGTTCTTATGGTCGATGCACTTTCGTTGTTTCACATTTTCATTTGTCATTTATGTAAGTGTTGTTGTTTACAAAAGTGTTAATATGGTAGGAGAAAGACAACTGTGGCGCATAAAAGCGGTGGAAAGGGAGCGTCTGCAGCGTTTATATATTTAAATGTGGGGTTAAAAAATCAATTAATTGATGTAAACGCAGTTATAAAATTGCCAAGCAGGTTGATCTTAGATATTAATATTGATGGATTACCATTATTCAATAGCTCTAGGGCTCAACTGTGGCCAATTTAAATCCGTTTAAATAATGTTGAAAGTATGCCAATTTGTCCGATCGGTGTGTTTTTAGAAAAAAGTAAGCTGGGAAATTGAATTCTTGGCAACTTTTGCTAAGAGTTCACCGAAGTTGGACAAAGCGGTTTTTTTTTGCAAACGATAAAAATATTTCCCTGCAACATCGAGCTATTGTGTGTAATGCGTCTGCTTAAGCATTTATTGGTGGTGCTCCTGGGCATACGTATCGCCATGGATGTGCGAAGTGTACACAAGTAGCTAAAAAGTAAATTCCACATTGATTTTTGGCAAAGAATCGGGAGTTTTAGTAACAGACGATGACTTTAATAATAGAGTATATCCTGAGCATCATAAAATGGAATATTTATATAAAATGGTAACCCAGATACTTTTAAACCAAAGGCACCAAAACAACTGAGTTTCGCCAATTTTTATTGTATACTGGGATTGTTGCTTTGCAGGACGAAGTAGATGATAACCAGTACTATGTATTTTTATTGCTTCACTGTGCTTACAGATTACTTTGTAATCCCCAGCAGCGCGATGCGAATTTGGAAACATCCAAACAAATATTAAATGAACTATGGCATAGTTTTCTGCATGTTCAACAGATCGGCGATCCGATTTCTGGTTCCGCATATGGTTTTGAAAATTATTTACAAGTTTTTAAACATTCCGTTTGAAAGCCAACTAAAATTCTTGACCAAATATGTAAGAAAATTGTTTAGGAAGATTTTATAGCCCCAAATATAGGTTAATTCCCTATAATAAAGAGATTAACATGTCTGTTTAGAGAATTAGTTTTGTCTTCCGAATGTCCTAAGAATTACTGTTACATTAAGGACAATGTCCCTATTTGCATTGACTCCTTCTGAAAAGCTGTCATTATTGGTCGGAGATTCAAAGAAGCCCCTTCTTGGCGACCCAATAAATTCTCTAAGTTTTTTGAATTTATTTTGCATTTAAATTCTGTGGTTTTGAGTCTAAGGCTGTCGCGTTAGCACACAAGGGGGGATTGTTGCTTCTGCCGCTTCTTCACTGCTACAAAATCACCTAATCACCTAACATAACAAAATGTAAGCAACAATTTATTACTTGAAACCAATAAATCAATATTTTTATCCATCCTTATATAAATTGAAATACAAATTAATATTAATTTCAAAAGAAAAATGATGTCAAGCCCTAAAATTGAACGTTTTGGAACGTAAGTCTATCAAAACCAATGATGACATATGGAACGAAGTTCCTTATCGCGGTTGCGAAAGTGGACTAGACGGAAAAATTTAAGACAAAAGGTTGTACACAATTTTCTATATTTATCTCTTTCTCTCTCTCTCTCTCTCTCTTATAGAAAGCAAGCCAGTTATTTGTGTTGCGTCTTTCGACTTGCAAGTTTTTTGTAAAAAATCTGCTTATAATTCCTAAGTGGTTCTGACAAGTGCCTCTATATATGCCAAATTAAATTTCCATACTCTATCAGTTCCCCATTTGAACTGGACCAAAAAAAACATTATGCGCAGAAATTAAAGAACAAGAAAGTAATAAAATAATACCTAAAACTGTTAAACAAAGGAATAAAGAATACTACGATAGAAAAAAAATTTCAGGTGCTAAACACTTTAAGGCCCAATTTCTCAATGTCCGGTTAGGTAAAATAACTGACGTTTAGTCAAATTTGAGTTTCTCAATGTCCGGTTAGGAGTAAATGAAAAACAAACTAACCGGAAGGCTGGGTCGCGTTTAAAATTTAAGCTGATTTTTTGTCACGATATATCGTTAAGAACTATCGTTAAGGCAAACAGCTGTAATTTGAATTGTTTATTTATTTTGTTATTAAATTAAAATGGCATCACATAAAAGAGTGTTTTATGTCCATGCATTTTACTGAACTGGAAGATGCCAAATTTATACAGCAGCTCAGGCTTACAAAATTTACGTGCAAAATCATTCTTGCAAGGATTGTAGATCAATTGGCTTGCCATCATATGTGGGATTTTAATCAGAAATCATTCAATGTTGCCGGAAAACAGCAAAAGTCAGCTGAACCACTCGCTATATTTGGCAAAACGTGCATATGTGGCAACGCTGTTAAGGCGATAGTTACTTATCGATGATGGGTAAATTTGGTTTTGAGATAACCAAATCGTTTAACTCTACCATTAAATTAAATTTGCGTTTAGCTAAACGAAAATTAAACCGCACATTGAGAAATTGGGCCTTCAATTTAGTACAGTAACGAACCAATAAATAAATCTGTGTCTGTCGTGTTATATATTTCTCTATATATAAGGCTCAGGTTGAAAAGAGTTGCCATCATATAAAACCTTAAAAGGTGGAACAACTCCTACTAAACCAAATGCACCAAGCCTTATAACAAGAGAAAATAATAGCCAAACAGTTCACAAAACACACAGAAAAAACCATTATTTTCCATTTTTTTCCATTATTTTCAATTGTTTATGGTAATTTTCCATTATTTTTCGATTTTTTGTAATCGTAATCATTAAATAATCATAAATTGTTCACTATTCAACTATATAATCACTACGACTATTTTCCAAAAATAATTTAATTGATTAGTAATTCTAATGGCAACTTAACAGGTATGCTGCCATGTATTTTGTCCGACGCCATTTTCGAGCAATACAATATACAAGGGTTAAAACATATTACCGTGCTCTGCTTGGTATCACACACAACCAATTACTCACACCAATCAATAACACCAAGATAAATGCAACACAAACCAACTACACATAAACCACACACTACAACATGACACGATCAGAAGTCACACAGTATTCTTCAACAAATGATTGTTTGCAATTACAGATACAAGGACAAATATGTCATTTGCATGGTTCAATGGTGCCAACACTAGATGTACCGCATCAATTTCTGCAACTATATTTAATTTCGTCTATGGTGGATCATCTGAATGTGCGGTGCAATATACAGGGAACAAAACAGTTAAAGAGAAGAGTTATTGGACAGTTGCAAGCATTTTTTCACGCTAATAACGCTGTGGTTAATATGTTCAAAACAGCATTGGAACGAATGCCATCGGATACGCACAAATTTGTTATAAGAGCGGATCGTACCCCAACAGGTGAATATGTGCGAAGATTCAATAGAACTTTCTGCGAAAATCGGTTTTGCGTTCTGGAATTATAGCGTCAGGAACTAAAACCCGACACATTTTCATTTATATAGATTACTGTTATTTAATGAAATAAAAATATTCCTTTTCACATATAAAAAAATTTCCTTATTTATTATTTAATCACCAAACCAAATGTTTAAAGCAGTGATGCCCAGCCCATTGCTCTCATGGCTCCTTTGTTTTTGTAATTGCTCCGAAGCATAGGCGAGCAAATGCGTATATGTACACGGCTCTCGGCATGCGCAAATGCTAATTCCAAAAACAATTTTTCACTTTCGTTTTCTTATCTCTATTCGTCGTCTGCATTTGAGCAAAGTAACGGGACTTGCATGTGGTTGTTGTTGGGTCATAAAATTTCATGAACATTTTGTTGTTGCTTTGGCGACGCGCATCCACTTGAAGAAATTGTATTATGCTTTTAGTTATTGCATTGTCGGCGCGTCATTTGACAAGTAAAAATCACGTGAAAATGTATCACCCTATTTTTTTCAGTGTATCCATTGAAATAAAAAAAAAAATTTTTTTACTAGTATTGGTGTTTTCTTTTGAATGTATTGAAATTTGCTCCGTCGTAAGCAGCGTTTGGGCATCACTGGTTTAAAGAAACAAGGTGGCGTAACGGAGTTCGCCGGGTTTTCTAGTTTCATAAGATAATCTCTACAAGCTTGGAGTTTTTATACACTTAACCTATTAAATGGGTAAGAAAGAGTGTTATGGTTTTGTGCAAAAGTATGTAACAGACAGAAGGAGGCATCTTAGACCCCCCCTCTTGATCAACATCAACAGCATCTAGGCAGTAGTTTGTTTTGAATAATTCACTTTTCCGGTTTTCGATATACCAATGCACATGCGATCGATAACAAAAAAATTGAACTTTAAAATTGTGAAAATATGGTTTAAAGCTAAAGCCAAAATAATGAACAATGCAAAATATTTAATTAAAATCGGTTAAGAATCACCGCAGATATCGCAGTTTGAAGTTTGGTCAACGGGTCCTAGTCGGGATTTCTCGAAAAACCATCTTACTAGTTTTAAGCAGCATTTAATTGCAATTAAAAAGATATGACCCATTAAGAAATTTATCTAAATGTTTAACTAGTCCAATGCAACCTTTTTAGAAAATACTAAAAAATGCTTTTCAAGGCAACCACAAAAAACAGAAAGCAATGTCAATGCTTAGTTAGCCTTTGAGCCGACTGTTCTAATTTAAAGAGGCGCCAATTGATTTCACCGCAGGAACGTGCGAAAAACCCTTTCTATACTAGCTGGACATTTTTCAGGGATTCCTGTTCTCAGGTCTTGCGGAGCTTCGACTACGTGCACGGGCTTCCTAAGCATTTTATTCTTCTCTTATGCGTTATACTGTTTTGTTTTTGGGCAATTCGAACTTTTCGTTAGCCTAATTTATATGAAAATTTATTGGCAATAAAGCGGCAGTAATTGAAATCTCAATGGGAGTAAATCACAATTTTATGGACCGATTGCAAAACAAAGGCAGAGGAAAGGCCAAAACACTGACGGACGATAAGGATCGGACTAGGAAGGTAGTGTAGGTGTGTGTGTGTGTGCAATATGATGAGGTTAATAATTCTCTTCTTTAAAGGGGTCAGTTGGGTTCAACTTGAGAGACAGAAAGGAGAGAGGAGAGCGACTCTCCCTTTTGCCACATTGTTGTGCAAATTAAATTTCAATTTGATTGGCATACAGAGCTCCTTGAGCCTTCTCTCTCTCTCTCTCTCTCTCTCTCTCTTCTGTCTTCCTCGCTGTTTCTCTTGGCTTAAAGCACTCGGATATCCTGTGGCAGCAGCTGCCAGCAGGAAAAGGGCTTCGAGCACCCAAATAACAACAACAACAACAATAACAACAAAATAAGAAACCTTGAAAATTAAAATTATGCCAACGTCTTTAATGGAAGTTGTGCTACGCATTTTAAATGGAATTGAATTTATTCTTTTTTATTTACTTTTTTGTATTTTCAGTTTCGTTTTTAATTTCATTTGTTTAATTTCGTTTACGTTTTGGCCCAACTCAACTTATGCGCATGTGTATGTGTCAGTGTCTGTGTGTGTGTGTGTTGGCCATTTCTTGAAGCAGCTGCATTAATATGCAACACTGCCCTTCGTTACAGTATCCGCTTTCAATAGAATCCGAACTGCAAACAGTTTGACTTCAAAGTAGGAACCGTTGCTGCCGCCAGCTTATTATCTATTAATCTATATAAGCATATTTGTTTGTGAGCATTCCACTTACATTACTACAACTTAATACAGCATAATATATATTCAAATATAAGATATAAGATTTCATAAGAGGCAAATGCAAATGCATTCACTTTAGATACTCTATTTATCTAAAGGTCAATCTCACAGCTCAAATGATTCAAAAGTTGTCAACATCTTGTTTTCATTCAGTGCATTCAAAGGAAACAGCCGCAACTGCAACTGTAAACAAATTCGTAATAATATTTATCACTTTGTGTGGGGGCTAAACGCGCCTTCAAATCCTTGAGAACAGCTGCAAAAGTTTTTCTTTTTCAAAGCTAGGAATGTTTCCATAAAAATTGGAAATGCGCGGAAATAATTTTAATTCCGAAGCCCGGCAATCCCGACAGCGAACCTGCGTCATATCGCCCGATCAGCCTTTTCACAATAATGTCCAAAATATTTGAGAGATTATTTTTGCGCAGATTACTGTTGTAGCGACCAGCGTACAGCTGCTATGGGCGCGATCGATAAGAAGAGTGTATCACAAAACTATTGTTTGCATACACTCGATATAAGAGTTTCAGTATCGGTAACAATTACATCGTTAAGCTTCAGTAAAGGCCTGTTTACCCAAAATTTAATATAATTTAATTTAATTTAACAAGTCAGCTGACTCAATCAAACCTATGCGAACTCTATGTGAGCGTTTACCCAAAATTTAATTTAATTTAATTTAATTTAGTTTAGTTCCGAACCTGCAGGTTGCAGATTCTTAAATCTTTTCGGTGTTGCAACACCAACCAACATGTTGGTAAGCTTGAAAATACAGAACAGCTGATCAAAAAGTGTGGTGCAAAACGTTTACATATTCAAATATTTAAATGAACGAGCATAAGCTAATTATTTTAGTTGAAAATTATGTCTGTTGTGTGATTAAAAGTCAATATACTTCAAAAATATAATTAAAAAAGATAAGTTTGGGCTTATATATTGCCATTAGCTCAAGTAAAAATGTGTTTGAATAACAATTCAAAATGTAACGGAGTGTTAACAACACTGCTAACATAATTTTACACGCTTTACACACTGTTTCCTTAAATTAAATTAAATTTTGGGTAAACGCATACATTTTCTTAAATTAAATTAAATTATATTAAAATAAATTAAATTAAATTAAATTTTGGGTAAATAGGCCTTAAGAAGAAGACACTTGATACATAAAATTTATCCACAGACCACAAGCATAATCAATAAAATTTTTATTTATAATTGTGAACTTAATAAATCTAGATATTGATAAAAACCCTAAGGTTTGTCCATACTGTCAATAGTTCGCAGCCAGATCACCAATTCGAGTTTAGACACTGCCATGGAACTCTCGAACAGTGCCATCGAATAGTAGAAAGAATCCTCGAAGCACATGAGAGTAAGCAATATTGTTCAGCGGTCCTACTGGACGTAAAGCAGGCATTTGACAAAGTTTGGCACACTGGTCTATTGTACAAATTAAAAAAGGAACTCCCTGCTCCGTACTACATTTTCTCAAAATCGTACCTGCACCAGAGAAACTATTACGTGCGATGCGGAGATGAAGATTCCGACATAATGGAGGTCAGAGCGGGAGTACCCCAAGGCAGTGTGCTGGGCCCTGTCCTACGACAAACGTCGACAAATTTACTAGCTAACTGGAAAATACTCCAAGCTTAAATTGAGAAATCAGATACTCCTATACAAGGCCATTGTTAAGCCAGGCGATGTGCAATATAACCGGAACGCATTTCCTCCCAACTAACAAGGAGCTACACAGGACGCTGAAGATGCCTTGGGTGGCGGAGGAAATCCGAAGATTTAGCATAAAAAACACGGCGAAGCTAAAAAACCATAACAATCCACTTGCTATGAACCTGCTCAATAGCCAAACAGTAAGGCGACTCAAAAGACACCATCCACAGGACCTACCCTTTAGAGATCCAGGCTAAAGCATTCCAAAACACACTGTATTGTGAGGCCTTAATTTAAAATTGTCAAAAATTAAATATTTCCATAAGTTAAGGCACACCAAAAAAATTTAATGATTGTCTCTGTAGGGACAGATTTAAAATAAAACGAGAGAGAGAGAGAAAAAAAAATTGGTTACGAAACATTTTAGTATTGTGGCATTATAGCAAACCCTATGAATTCTTCGTAAAATCCGTTCTGTTTGCCAATTCTCATATATTTCCTATAACTTTTGTTATTTTAATTATTGATAAGTAGCCAATTATCCCATTGCTTATGATCGCAAAATGCACCAAGGAGTTGAAAGCAGGAAATCATAAAAAAAAAGGCGAGTAAAGTTAAGTTTTCGTGGGTGGGTAGCCAAGGTTCCAGAATTTTTGTCCGCATGCGGAAGTTGTCCCTCTGCGGGAACGGATTTTGTATAAAAATCATGCTATGGGACTGTAAAATTTGTCCGGCGCTCTCGTGTGAACACACAACATTTTTTAGGTCCGGTCAAAACCGACGTAAAATGAGAAAAATAGAACTCGTTCTATTGCTTCTCATTTTTGCCTCGGTTATTTTGAGCCACTAACATGTATACTTGAAAAGGCGTTTTTTGTGATTTTTTTAGTAATTTTTGGCACAAATTAAAGCAATTAACTGAAGAAAGTGACCAGATTTTGTGACAGAACAAAAAGTGGCGGGATTCTGGATTTAACCGATGCGAATAATATAAATGCCAACATTTTTGGTCGGTTTAAAAAGCTACAGAAAAACCGACCGTATGAAGGCAGCTTAAGGATTTCGAAATCTTAGTTATTGGAAATTCTAAATGAGTCCGCTACTTTCGAGTAAAGCGAACAAAGTTAAGATTGATTGCTCTAACAATCAAGGAACTTGTATGGAACATCTCTCATTGAGTGCTGCACTTTATTTCAACTCAATGTCGGGTTGTACATCAACGAGTATCACAATCGTGGGTCCGAATCCCACCTTGGGCATAGTTGTGCTTGTGTTCGTCAGTCTTCCTGCACCCTTCGAGTCGGCTCCCATCTCCAATAAGTTAAGCAAAACTTTTAGCAAAAAATAATCATACCATAAAATTTTAGGACAAGACGAGCTTAGTCTGGTTCTCATTGCTTCAAACCATTCAGCTTTAAGCTTACAATTGGAAGATCCACATTTAGATTTGGTTCCTTGCTTTCGATTGAATAAAGATCATGTGCATGAGTTAATTATGCATTTGGCAGAAGGCTTAAATGGATATCTAGACTGCAAATTAGCGCTGCTTCAGGGTCTAATCAAAGCACGCGCCAAACGTTAAGCAATTAGCGTCGATAACGAATTTAAGCGGGAAAAAGGGATAACCGAGTTTTTGGTGGCGAATGCCTAGTAGTTGGAGACTTGAACTTGAGCATTTTTGCATTTTACACGTAATAACAATTACAAATGCGCACTCCACAAATCAAGTGAAGCCGCCGTCCTGACCAAAGGCAACGAAAGAGCACACGAAGCAGCCGGAACATTGGGAGCACCCAATATATATATATATATACGGGACTAGACTATCCGTAGCAGGCAGGCGGCAGCTGGCGGCCTGTGTGCCACTAATTACAATTCAGGACGCGTTGCACTCGAAAGTTGTTGCTCATTCAACACTCGAAGCGAGTGCCTTGTCGAAGTGGTATGAGAGAAAAGAAGTGAGAGAGCGGAGAGAGAGAGGCTTGGCACATGGATGGATCAAAGTAGCAATTTGCCAAGGCAAAATTCCACCCACAAAAGTGTTGTTGTAATTAAATTATGTGCCAAGTGACGTCGTCGTCGCCGTCGCCGTCGCCATCGTCTTCGTTGTCGCTGGAGTTCGAGCCGGAACAGAGAGAGAGAGGGGTGGATTGGGGGGTTTGGGGCTCATGTTGAGGTGTTTGCCAACAAAGTCGCCGCCTTTCTTCTTGCGCCCATCGGAGATGTTGTGGCAAATTAAGTTTGCTTTTGTTCTAGATTAAAAAGGCATTGAAATGTCGACGGTTCGCAAAAGGTTCTCTCCACTTTACCGTAGAGTTGAAGGAATACAGAAACAACAACACGCAGTGAGAGAGGAAGAGAGATAGAGGGAGGGGGGGGATTGTGTGCTGCGGTGTAAGTGGCAGTTAAAATGACGCCTTTGGGGAGCTAAATGAAGTTAACTTTGTTAAGTTTGTTTTGCTTTTGGCCATGTACCAAATAGACTATCGGTTCGGTTCATGATTAAGTGCCATCAAAGCACTAAAATTAAATGGAAACTCAATGTCCAAGTCCACTCGAATAACCAAACAGTTGATCAATTGGTTAATTGCTAAACCACATGCGTTGCACACATTTGGCTAGCGGGCCCTGCATGCGAACCGGTTCGCACAATACAGTTCAAGTGGCTCAGCATCATAGCTGACAGAACAGTTTGTGTAAAAACCGGTTCACGAATCCACTATATAATTAGTTTAAGCCTGTACATATTAATTATTTTTTTCAAGCTAACCGAACCACATTAAAAGGCCAAAATAGCTGTTGCAACATTCGCAAAAGCCGTATAAACCCAAATTAATTGAATACATTATAATAAATCCGAACCACTTGACTATCTATCTGGCTTTGCACTAAGAAAACAAAGCCCCAATTGACACTTAACCCAAAGCCAAGAAACCAGAAACAAGCAACAAGAAGATAACCTTGTCTAATAATAAATTTAACGTGCCTAATTTACTTAATTTTACCTTTTCCGGTTTTGCCGTCGAAACAATTAACACGCATGTGAGCTGGATATGTTATTAACTCCCCCTTTTTCTCTTATGTCTAATCCCACCAAACCCCCCCAACAATAGCCCAAGTTTCTTGTTAGATGCTGGGCATACTCTGTCCTCATCATCTACTCACTCAAAATGGCTTTAAGAGGGTATTCCACTTTACGATGCTGTCAAATAAAGTGAACTTTTGAAGTTAAACAATCAAAAGTCTCGAATAAACTAGCATTTCACATGAATGCTGCAGGCGATTAAAACATGAAATGCTGCATTCATTTAACAGAATCATTCATCATTACGCGTCTGCGTTTTTCTTCTGCGAAGGGTTTTTTTTTTCGATGGGAAAATAATAATAAATTTAAGCTGTTAAGCTGTTTTGCTTATGCAAATGTGTTCATAAGTATTGCAATTGATTCAATGATGTGTTAAAAGAGGTATATTTGATATATTTAATCTTTTTCGAATCTGTATTTAATTAGCCGACCCTTCCCAAGAAGACTCAGAGTCTCGGAGTCCTTAGTGGGAGCGGGAAATGTATGTATCGTAAAAAAAAGTTTTATTTTATGTGCTTAACAAACATTAACAAACTAGAAATACACGAAAATCAATTAGCTAGCAACATAGTGGACAACAGCGACCAGCTCCGCAGACTGAGGCGTGTCCACCCTCTGGACCTTCCATTAAGGATACCTTAGTATATTTTTAACACTATCTGAACACACTGTTTCGTGTTATTACCCGTCAACGCATAATAATAATAATAATGTTTGATTTATTGCCCTCCGGGCAGACGCAAATAAAAACCTATTCAAAAAAAAAAAAAAAAAAAAAAAAAAAAATTATGTGCTTAAAAGTCGATTTACAAAAAATTTAAAACTTTGAAATAATAATACCATAAGATTATTATTTAATATATGTTAATTTCAAGTCATT
Source organism: Scaptomyza pallida (assembly GCA_018152965.1). Classification (NCBI taxonomy): domain Eukaryota; kingdom Metazoa; phylum Arthropoda; class Insecta; order Diptera; family Drosophilidae; genus Scaptomyza; species Scaptomyza pallida. The sequence goes on along the minus strand of JAECXP010000121.1, from coordinate 22,849 downwards.
TTATTGTTAATATTAAATAATTTTCATTCAATAAAATCGTATTTTTGTTCAAGGGTATTTTATGTTCGTTAGCTTGAATCTGATGTAACTTTTTGCCATTGTCCTTTGTACTCCTTGGTCAATATCACAACAAGTTAAGGCCAAAAGCTGTTATAAGCATTCACACAGACACGAAAGCACACACACACACAGAGACAGAGACTGAATTGTATCTGTGTTTGTATTGCTAAAACCCATAATCTTGTTGTTTTATAACTTTTAATACCTATAATCCTTTGTCGTCGTTGAAGTTTCATTTTGCCGCCACAGCATTCGGCTGCTTGTGTGTGTGTGTGAGTGTTATCCTAGTTGCCAATGTTGTTGTTGTTGCTGTTGTTTGGTGAGCTCCAACAAGTTAACATGTTGTTTGTCGGAAATTGACCAAATAAAATTAAATAGTAAACAATTTTTCCCCCTCTCCGCAGCACACTTCCCAGCGCTCACGACACACGGCACAAATTTGAGGCCAGCGGCCAAAAAGGGCCAAAATAGATGTTGGCCAAATTCCCAATTACATGCTCAATACAATCAACCAACAATGCACATTCCCATACAACCAGGTTTACTTCCCTATTGTGTGTGTGTAATATTCGAGGTAAATTGATATAAGAATTTTGAAGGGAGGCTAAAAACATTGACAATTACAGCATTTATTTTTGTTTTTTTTTTTTTTGGCATAACCAAGTTGATCATTATTTCGAATTAGATTTTGGCTTCATTATTCATTGTTGAACTGTTTCGTAGGCTCATTTGGGTCTCTTGAACGAACTAATGCGATCGAACTAAATGAGGAATTTGAACGATCTACTAATTCAACATAAGTTGAACAAATAAACTAGTTCGTTTAATTGCTCTAACAACAGCATTTTAATACATTTGACAACAATGATCCAAGCGCTGGAAAAAGTTTAAAAACTCAAGCGCTGGAATTTTTCAGCAAACGCTGGAATTGAACATTTTTGCTAGAATTTCGCCAAGCACTTGAAGTTTGTTGAAATAATAATATTGATCTGGCAATATCAATCGAGAGCAAAGAAATCTCTCTCTCTCTCTTTTTGTTAGTTTGTAGCTTTACTTCTTTTAAATCGTCTTCGAGTCAAGACGTGTTCGGTAAATAAACGCACAGCTAGCCTCTGCCTTAAATCATTTTATAAACAAATGTAATGGGCCCAGATCACAAAGTGACTGGAAATTAAAAATGAGTGAGCAGATTTTGTTTATTCGTGAGCCAACAGAAAGTCACGTGAATAATGGATAAAATGAGTGTGTCACTGCAAATAGAAAAACTTGCAGGAGACAAATACGACGTTTGGAGTATATCTATGCGTAGCGTACTCATAACGGCAGATTTATGGCATGTGGTCAGTGGGCAATGCGTAAAGCCAGAAGAAGACAAGCAAGCCGCAAAGTGGGACACTCTCGATCAAAATGCATTGGAATGTCTTATTCTCAATGTAAAACCATCACAGCCTTTTTATATTAAAGCATGCAAAACATCGAAATCGGCAAGGCAAAATTTGCGCGATGTTCATGTGTTTGTTGGAAAAACGGTGAAGACATTGTGAAATATTGGAACTCTTTCGTGGAAATTGCAGATAAGCTTGCAGAGTTGAAAATCGAGTTAAATGATGAATTAAAAGTGATAATGATTTTGTTAAGTTTGCCTAGTTCATGGGACAACTTTGTGGTCGCTATAAAAACACGCAACAAAGATCCTTCCCATCGATGCAAAAATGCCGAATTTCAACTCCGTAAATCGCTCGTCACGTCGCTTTAATATGGCAATGCGATAACTTCGCTGTCACGAGATGCTCTTAAACCAACCAATTAAGTATTTTGATTTCTATGCTGACCCAGAGGAAGCCGACAGGCTTATTAATCAATCGCTACCGTATTGCATGGAATCCGCCGATTAAGATACATCAGTAAAACGTCCACGAACACAGACCAAGCGGATCAAATCAACTCAAGCCACTACAACACCAACTCCAGCCAAGCGCAAGCAGCCAATGCGACGCTGCTCGATGCCTCGTGCCTCCAATCATCATAGCCATCATCAGAAACAAGCTGGATGGCACAATCAAAACACTCTATGAACAATCATTGAGTAATACAAAGGAAATCCAGCCATTGGACACCATGCTCCAGTTCCTAGAACAGAGAGTTCGGGTTATGGCTACTAAGACGAAAAAGATGAACGTGAACGTGCTGTGCAATCGCTTTACCCACCCAAAAGCACATTGATCCAGAAACAAACGGTAATAGCGACTGGCAAAGAGACAGGAAAAGCAAAGCAAAAAAAAGGCTTAATTTTAACGGGAAATGCAACGGCACAAATCGTTTGAGTGTAAAAACGGAGCGCAAAACGAAAAAGAGCGTAAAACGGATCAAGAAAACGGCGCGCAGTCGAATTGCTTAATGCATATGTACATACATACATGTGTTTCTATGAAAAACAAAAGTAAATGCGCTTTTTCATGGACGTCGGCAAAGCAGAGCGTCGTTGCACTAAGCAGTACAGAAGCGGAATATGTCGCTTTATCAACCGCTGCAAGAGAGGCTGTATAGACTTGAAGACTGTTCAACGAGATCGGGTGGAATATTTACGCATCACATTACGAAAAATCCAGTCCAGCATAAGCGCACTAAGCATATTGATTTAAAGTTTCATTTTGCAAGAGAACATTCGAGAATGTACGGTTAAAATGATTAGAAGAAGTTGCGCGAAAAGACGAAAAAGAAGAAGGTGAACGTGTTGTGCAATTGCTTTACTCACTCAAAAGCACATAGATCCAGAAAAAAACGGTAATAGCGACTGACAGAGAGACAGCAAAAGCAAAGCAAATAAAAAGCGTAGTTTTAACAGAAAATACAACGTTTGCGAGAGGCACAAATCGTTTGAGTGTAAAAACGGAGCGCAAAACGAAAAAGAGCGTAAAACGGATCAAGAAAACGGCGCGCAGTCGAATTGCTTAATGCATATGTACATGCGTTTCTATGAAAAACAAAAGTAAACATGTGTTGCGACAAACAGTTATTACCTTCGTTTGCTGAGCATAAAGAGATACTAATGCTTGCAGCAGAGAAATATGTAGTGTCGCCCTGTATTGGTACTGTTGAGTTGTCGCGAACAAAGTGAAAATAAAATTACTAAACGTAATGTATGTACGTTCTGCAAAGGCAGAACGCATAACAAAGTGCGATCTAGAATTGATACAGATGTATGTGGAACAAACCAACCAATTAAGTTTTTCGATTTCTATGCTGACCCAGAGGAAGCCGACAGGCTTATTAATCAATCGCTACCGCATTGCATGGAAGCCTCCGATTTAGATACAACAGTAAAACGTCCACGAACACAGACCAAGCGGATCAAAACAAGGTAATTATGCAGTTTGGTTACTTTTCCGAAAAATGGCGGAATTTTTTTTTTTTTTTTATAGGCACCTTCGATTGGTTGCCGCTAATGATATTCCATGGGGGGAGGCTGAAATTTCCCATAAACTCCATGAGTTATGGGGTTTTGAAATTCTCATAAATAGTTTTCGATATTTTGATGTTTATGTATGCATAGGTGTGTGTGCGTGCGTGAAAAAAATGTGCCCGATAGTGTGATCTGCTCCGGAACATAGCCAATAGTGCCAATAGCAGTGGCGTGAGCCACTGCTTTACGGCGTTTGAAAGTTTTTACGGCATTTTAAACTTTCAAACGCCGTAAAGCAGTGGCTCACGCCACTGCTATTGGCACTGTTGGCTATGTTCCGGAGCAGATCACACAAACAAAAAAATTTTTTTTTTTTTTTTTTTTTTTTATTAAAAAAAAACGTCATGCGCCTGCATGAGAAACCTTTTTCTATCATTCACAGGTGATAAAAAACTCGTAAAAAAAAATCAGCCCGAAAATCGCTGGTGCCGCGATAGTAAATATTTACCCATTTTCGTACCTTTACTCCGCGAAAACACTCTGTGTGTGTGTGTGTGTGTGTGCGTGTGTGTGTGTGTGTGTGTTCACCCCCCCCTCTCCCTAGCGTTCTCCAAAATCACGAATATTCATGATAATTTCAAAACCCCATAACTCATAGAGTTTATGGGAAATTTCAGCCTCCCCCCATGGAATATTACTTACTATGATGCAATCAACAGATTCATGTAAAAAAAAAAAAAATTCCGCCACTTTTCGGAAAAGTAACCAAACTGCATAATTACCCAAAACAATTCAAGCCACTACAACACCAACTCCAGCCAAGCGCAAGCAGACAATGCGACGCTGCTCGATGCCTCGTTTCCCAGTACTTCAGGACATATCACAAGTATCGGACACATCGGAAACGACGCTATCCAACAATGATCTAGTGCGCGAAATTATATTCTTGAAAGAGCAAATTGAAACACATGAACAACAAATAGAGAACATAAAGCATAACAAATGGTGCCAGCAATGCTTGCAGTTGGCAAAATTTGATTGTTGTTTTACAGCCTCATTTTGCAGTGATAATTGCAAGCGTCGCGATAAGCGTCGTCACCAGCAAGTCTAATCAAGCAACAGATATTGAACTGAAATTAATCAAAAAAACATGATAACAACTACATAACTTCCTATGTAATATTCTGTTTTGGGTATATCCTTTAAAATGGATGTGGAACCAGCTTAGAATACATAAAAAAAATAAAATAAAAATTGACAAACAGAAAAAAATTGACAAACAGAAAACTTACGTATCTATTACTACGTTTATGCTTGCAAAAAAGCATGATATTAGATGATTTTTCATGATTTTTCATTTTTCAAAACAGTACAAGCATAAACACAATATCATGATTTATGATTTTACACTCGTATTTTGACTAGGATTTTTTCGAAAAATCATGATTTTTTGTGGAAAAAGTCTGGCAAGGCTACTGTCAGCTGTCCTGCACTGAAGTTAATTTAAACACTGGATTGAGTACGTTACAAATGGAAAGCAATAGAAGCCACTAGACGACTGAGGAGACAAATGAGCTTCTCAACATTATTTAATATGATAATATGCTATCGCAGCTAGACGGCAAAGCTTAGCATTTTTTTTTTTCCATTTTGACGATTTAAACCGCTTAACGCTTTGCTTTTGGTCCATGTTTGTGCTGATGTGTTGCCACCTATTTTAATTAAAGCTGGCCACATATTTTAATTTTCTCAAGTGGCTCCTCACTTCAGAAATATCATGATATCGTGCCGCAGTACTTCAGGACATATCACAATTATCGGACACATCGGAAACGACGCTATCCAACAATGATCTAGTGCGCGAAATTATACTCTTGAAAGAGCAAATTGAAACACATGAACAACAAATAGAGAACATAAAGCGTAACAAATGGTGCCAGCAATGATTGCAGTTGGCGAAATTTGATTGTTGTTTTACAGCCTCATATTGCAGTGATAATTGCAAGCGTCGCGATAAGCGTCGTCACCAGCGTTCATGTAAAGTCTAATCAAGCAACAGATATTGAACTGAAATTAATCAAAAAACATGATAACAACTACATAACTTCCTATGTAATATTCTGTTTTGGGTATATCCTTTAAAATGGATGTGGAACCAGCTTAGAATACATAAAAAAAATAAAATAAAAATTGACAAACAGAAAAAAATTGACAAACAGAAAACTTACGTATCTATTACTACGTTTATGCTTGCAAAAAAGCATGATATTAGATGATTTTTCATGATTTTTCATTTTTCAAAACAGTACAAGCATAAACACAATATCATGATTTATGATTTTACACTCGTATTTTGACTAGGATTTTTCGAAAAATCATGATTTTTTGTGGAAAAAGTCTGGCAAGGCTACTGTCAGCTGTCCTGCACTGAAGTTAATGTAAACACTGGATTGAGTACGTTACAAATGGAAAGCAATAGAAGCCACTAGACGACTGAGGAGACAAATGAGCTTCTCAACATTATTTAATATGATAATATGCTATCGCAGCTAGACGGCAAAGCTTAGCATTTTTTTTTTTCCATTTTGACGATTTAAACCGCTTAACGCTTTGCTTTTGGTCCATGTTTGTGCTGATGTGTTGCCACCTATTTTAATTAAAGCTGGCCACATATTTTAATTTTCTCAAGTGGCTCCTCACTTCAGAAATATCATGATATCGTGCCGCAGTACTTCAGGACATATCACAATTATCGGACACATCGGAAACGACGCTATCCAACAATGATCTAGTGCGCGAAATTATACTCTTGAAAGAGCAAATTGAAACACATGAACAACAAATAGAGAACATAAAGCGTAACAAATGGTGCCAGCAATGATTGCAGTTGGCGAAATTTGATTGTTGTTTTACAGCCTCATATTGCAGTGATAATTGCAAGCGTCGCGATAAGCGTCGTCACCAGCGTTCATGTAAAGTCTAATCAAGCAACAGATATTGAACTGAAATTAATCAAAAAAACATGATAACAACTACATAACTTCCTATGTAATATTCTGTTTTGGGTATATCCTTTAAAATGGATGTGGAACCAGCTTAGAATACATTGTGACGGTGCACATTTTTGTAGGGTATAAGTAGGTATAAGGATATGGTGTATGGGTAGGTTAAGGTTAGTAAGTAAGTTTGTTAAGTTAAGTTTGAAGAAATTATAAGTTTGAGTTTGAAAATCATGGAGTAATTTTACCTTAGAAAATAAGGCTAACCCTCCCATAGTAACAGCAGCAGAGCGACCGCAGCAGAGCAACGAAAGAAAGCCGCAGCAGAGCAACGAAAGGCAACCGCAGCATAACGCGACGCAACGATGGGCAGCGCGGCCCTTAACCACAGCGGCAGAACGGCGCGGCTCAGGGCAATTGCGCAGCAGCCAAAACACAGCGCAGCAGAGCAGCGCAGCTTAAGACGACGGCGTGGAAATTGCGCAGTGGACGACAAGGCGAGCGACGCATAGCCGATGACATGCGCCGACCAATGCAGGCCAAGCAGCACAGCGCAACGGCAGCCGAATGGCACGCGCCGATCGACGTCGACAGCGGCAGAAGACAAAGTCAAAGGGCTCGAGATCGCGGCCGGCAATGATGGACAGTGAGTAACAATCGGGCCACGGTCGAGTGCGCATGGCATAATTAAAAACGCGGAACAACAAACAGTGATCAAGTATACAGTGAACAAAACACAGACACAGGAGCGGAGCACAAACACACCGGACTGGAACATTGCAAAGAACGAGACACATACACACAGGAGCCACACACACACCCACACACACATCCACACCGTGACCCGGGTAAGCGAGTCGTACGACCCCTCCCTCTCTCCCCTTTTTCTAGTCTGGTGCGTAGGTAGGGACCACAGAGAATTTGTCAATAAAAATAACCGAGATTTCAAGTGAAACAAAAGAGTGTTGATCCAATGTGTTTTTAAAGGCAAGCGGGTGCCGCGTGTTTGCCAAAGTGTTGTGAGTGGTTCGCCCACCCGGGGAGTCTCTGCAGACTGGCTGCTTGGTCAATACCGTGGCCAGTAAGCAGCGTCTCACCCGGTATCTGATTGTACCTGGACTTGGTGCTGCTCGGTCAATACCAGTGGCATTCAAGCCGGGACAACCAGGGGCTACCACCCTGCCGTGCGACACGTTGGTGAACCACCGGAATACCGGTGTGTAGGTATTTGTTTCAGGGTAACCCAGCCTCGTGCGGGCAGCTTATCTCCACCACTAGGGGTGATTATTTTCCCACTCAGCAGTCTCGGCACACTTACAAATATTCTTGTAAGGTGGCCCTGGAGAGACTGAGCTACCTCAGCCATAGAAAAGCTACCTTACAGGTGGCGCCCGAGCAGGGACTCTGAGATTTTTTTTTTTTGGGTAAAAATTACACCGCGATAGTGTAAAAAGCTACAGGAGGGATAGGCACGCATGGGCAGTGGGTTTTATTTAATAGTCTTGGTTGGTTTTTTTGGTATATATATAAACGCGTTACTGGTAGGAGTGGTCCGGGACTGGGGTGTGCGTTATACGGGTTACGTGGGAATGCACGCTGCACGTGGTATGCACGCTGCTACCACAGGAGGGTTTTAGAAGCACCGCTTGTCTGGTTGCGATCATATCGCCATTCATTTGCTGCATTGCCACTAGGTCACCGTTTGGCAGTCACAGCGTCACCACGAGTATTTGTATGGCACAGTTTGACGAGCAGTGATCACGAACACGTGTGAAACCGCAGCCACGTAGGTTCTCTCTGGTTTTTTTTTTTTTTTGCATTTACATGCATCAGCTTGCTTGCGTACATTGTCAGAACAGTCCTGCGTCGAATCGCAGAACCCACAGTTTGACAAGCATTGGCAACGACCACGTGCAAAACTACAGCGGCCGCGTTTATCGTGGTTACACGCATGTGCCTGTTCGTTTTTTTTTTCGGTACAGCCTCATGCCGATTCTCAATACCCATAGTTTGGCAAGCATTGGTAATTTTCACGCGTGAAGCCGCAGCTACGTAGTTTCCGTTGTTAATTTTTTTTTGTTGGCATTGGCACGCATTGGCCTAGTTGTTTACATCGTTTGAACATTCTCATCCCGACTAAGAAAATAAAACACAGTTTGACAATCATTGGCGACTACCACGTGGCGGAACGGCCAAATACGCAGTTTTTCTCTTCACTATTCTTTGATCTACACTCAATTTATTAGCCGGTCTGCGTACATCGACGGTACAGTTCCATACCGAGACTTAATCTCACAGTTTGGCAAGCAGTGGTAGATACTACAAGTGACCCCGCAGCTACGCATTTTTGTTACCTCGTTGTCCCGGTGCGTTTACATTCATTACCTTCATTGTCTGCACCGTCTGTACAGTTGCCCACCGAATCATAAGGACACAGTTTTGTCAGCATTGGGAAACACCTCGGGTGAAGCTGCAGTTACACAAGTTTCGTGTTGGCGTGGTCATGCATTGGTGCGTTCATAGGTAACGACGGTACAGTCTGTGGGTTATAATTTGAGTAATCAAGTTTAAGGGTACAGTTTCACAACCATTTACATGTACCGGGTAGGGAATGCGTACACGGGCATACACATGTAGAGAGAGGCTCGCAAAGAAGAAAAATATATAAAATTTTTAATAAAGAGAAAATATGTATATGAGAAAATATAACGCGGCTATATACATGTGTATGGGCATGGCATTAGTTTTTGGCAACGAGAGAAAAGAACAATCGTGAGAGAAAGAGAGAGAGAGGGCAAGAGAAGCGTCAGGAAGACAGCCGGTACATGTAGGTGGAAGGGGTAAAACTTCGGCAGCGCCACGATATAGATAGGTGGAACAAAAAGTTAACGAAGTGGAAAAGAGAGCATAGCCAATAGGAAGACAGAGTTTGTTTCACATCTACGAGGACCAGAGGAGAGAGAGGGTCGGGCGACACAAAGCTCGCAAGCCCTCGGTCGCGGCCGTTCGTGGGCGACCAGGCACTATAAATTGACCCGACACTGCAGCAAGCGACGCAGTCGATCCAGAGCTAGCAAGCTAACCAGTTGTTCTCCGCTTAATAAATTTGAGTTGAAATTTTTTTTTCGAGAGTGAACAAGGACACGAGGCAATACCAAGCAACAAGGATACGAGGTACTACCAACCAACAAGGACACGAGGCACTACCAAGCAACAAGGACACGAGGTACTACCAAGCAACAAGGATACGAGGTACTACCAACCAACAAGGACACGAGGCACTACCAAGCAACAAGGATACGAGGTACTACCAACCAACAAGGACACGAGGCACTACCAAGCAACAGGGATACGAGGCACTGCTAGGCTACCATGGTAGGAGTAGCATGGATTTCGTACCGGCGTAAGGCGGAGCTAGAGGCGTTTGCAGACGAGTTTGGCTTTGGACGCGAAGGAACCGTGGAGGAACTCCGAGGCCGCATGGCTGCCTTTGTGGGCCGCAACGGTCATTCAGCTTCTCTGCAAGCCCGGCTGGAGGAACTAGAGGCTACTTTCGGAAAGGCACGAACATCCGACACCAAACTAGAAACTCAACAGCGATCACGAAGCCTGTCGCCTACTACAAGCGGAAGCCTGGCACAGGATGCGATAAGTCGGCGACCCCGTTCTCCACCAGAACAGCGAGTAGCACCCAACAGGTCTCCACCTAGGGAGACAGACAGCACAGGTATGCAATACCTAAGCATACCTGTACCGGTACAGCACCAGCGATCTCCGCGATCGAGCGAGCGTGGAGCATCATCGATACTACCGAGTCGACAAGAGGCAGAGCGGATGCAACGCTGGGGAGTGTCTTTCGACGGAACAACTGACCCTCTGAGGTTTATTGAGCGTCTGGAGAACCGAGCCGTGGCCTACCGGGTCGACACGCGACACCTAGCCCAGGGAGTTTCGGAGTTGCTACAAGGTATCGCCGAGGATTGGTTCCACACAAGTAACCTGCAGGGTGAGCCTTGGAGCGTATTTAGACGAGAATTCCTGGATTTCTTCTTACCACCGCGGTATTACCAGAGGCTGGAGGATGAAATAAGAGTGCGCTACCAAGAGGAGAATGAGGGGTACCAGCAGTACTTGGTGGACATTCGTCTGATGATGAACCGGGCTGGTTACACTGAAGCACAGGAACTGGAGCGGGTCTACGAAAATCTTCTGCCAGAGTACCAGATGTTTGTGAAACGCACGGATTTCCGCACGTTCAAGCAGCTCAAGTTACTGGTGATCAACTTTGAGGTTAGCCGAGAACGGGAGCGCCAACGTCGGGCCAGGATTCAGGCGAACCAAGATCGGGATGCTCCTCCCACCATGGTGTCGAAACTCGAAGCAATCACTCCGAGTCCCAAGGCCACAGCATCGTGGGTATCACCACCCGCGCCGTTGTTTTCAGCAGAGACGAATCCCCAGATGTTACCAGGTGCGATCAGCAACGAGAAAGCCGTGGACGCGAGGAACGCATGTCGGAACTGTGGAACCCTCGGGCACTTTGCAAGGGAGTGTCGAGGAACACGAGTACTCTTCTGCTGGGATTGTGGTCGCCGTGGAGTCAGGACAACCGATTGTTGCAAGACCCGGGAGCCGGGAAACGCCCAGCGCCTCTCATCGAAACCGGAACAGGTGAGGGGGCAAACAAACGAGTTCCGGAACTAGCGGGTGTTATCCGGTTACGGGATGGCCGGCTTGCTGCGGAGACGAACATCGAGACAGAGGTGATGATCGCCACGCTGGATACTGGTGCCACGAGGAGCTTTCTTAGCGAACAGAAAGCCCGCCTCATCGAGACCCCGGCAAACCGACGAGCAGTGAGGACGGTGATAGCATTGGCAAACGGGACTAGGATGGAACTAACGCGGGCCATTCAAGCAAACGTTTGTCTGGGAGCAGCACGGGCTTGCATTCTGATGCTCGTCCTACCTTCAGCCCTTGACGATGTTCTGCTCGGCCTGGACTTCTTTAGCGCCATCAACGCCCAGTTACAGGTGGGAGACCTGAACATCCCGCTGAGCCTCCCGAAGCATCACCGACCTGAGGACCCGAGACCGGAGAAGAAGCATAGCCAGGACGACGCCTGCACCCGCGAGGCGGTCGCCAATCCAAGGACACGAGAACCCGAGACGAAGCACAGCCAGGACGACGCCTGCACCCACGAGGCGGTCGTCAATCCAAGGACACGAGAACCCGAGACGAAGCACAGCCAGGACGACGCCTGCACCCGCGAGGCGGCCGTCAACCCGAAGATACGACATCCCGAGACAAAACATAGCAAGGGCGACGCCTGCAACCGCGAGGCGGTCGCCAACCTACAGATACATGGACCAGAGACGAAGATAGCAAGGGCGACGCCTGCAATCGCGAGGCGGTCGCCAACCTAAGGATACAGGGACGAGAGACGACGGAGCATAGCAAGGGCGACGCCTGCAACCGCGAGGCGGTCGCCGAACTAAGGACATCAGGACCAGAGACCACGAGACGCAAGGACGACGCCTGCAACCGCGAGGCGGTCGTTCAGACATCAACAGGGAAGTCGACTACAGGGAAGCGGGACGATCTCGCTGCTGGCACTCACGAGATACCAAGAGAACCGGGAACAACGGAGACACGGGACAGGCCTTGGGGTGGCGTTCTGGGCCCGACACAGCCAGACGCTATCCAGAGAAACCCATTTCGCATCGGACAGAAGAGTCAGGAGTCAGCAACCGGGAGCAAAGCAGGAGAAATACTGGCTAGTGTAGCAGACGTAGTAGAAACCAGGGAGGACATGCAGTGCGACCGAGAAGTACCGGAGGGCTCCCCGATCCAGCCTATCGATAGAACCCGCCCCGGACCAGAACCAGACGAGTCAACCGAACCTTGGGTACAGGAGTTTCTGACAAAGGAATTGGCCAAATTCGACGGGATGAAGGGAGTCTCCAACATCGCAGAGCACACCATAGTCATGCGCGACGACCGACCAATCAAACAACGGTACTACCCCCGGAACCCAGCGATGCAGGCTATAATTCACGCACAGGTAGACGAGCTACTCCGAGAGGGATGCATCGAGCCCTCCAAAAGCCCACACAGTGCCCCAATTGTGTTGGTGGGGAAGAAGACAGGTGAGACCCGTATGTGTGTAGATTTTCGGCAACTAAACGCGCGTTCAGTGCCGGACGCGTACCCTTTGCCGAGGATCAACTCCATTCTTGAGAGGTTGAGGAACGCCAAGTACATCAGTACACTGGACCTGAAGAGCGGCTATTGGCAGATACCTATGGCCAAGGCAAGCCGCGAGTGCACGGCATTCACCGTTCCAGGGCGAGGTCTATTTCAATGGCGCGTCATGCCTTTCGGACTCCATTCGGCGCCCGCAACCTTTCAACGAGCACTGGACAGTGTCATTGGGGCCGACATGGAGCCGCATGCATTCGCTTACCTCGACGACATCATTGTCATCGGGACCACCCTGGAGGAACACGTCGAGAATCTGCGAGAGGTTTTGAGGCGACTACGGGAAGCCAACCTCAGACTCAATCAAAAGAAGTGTGCTTTCTTCAAGCGCCGTCTCGTGTACCTTGGGCATGTCGTCAGTGAGAGAGGGATACATACCGACCCGGAGAAGATCATCGCGGTGCAACGACTAGCAGCTCCAACGAACGTGCGAGAGCTTCGGCGGTGCCTGGGCATCGCATCCTGGTACAGGCGGTTTGTTCCAAATTTCGCCGCCGTGGTACAGCCGATGTCACAACTGTTGCGGAAGGGAAAGAAATGGATCTGGGAGGAAAAGCAACAACAGGCGTTCATGAAGCTGAAGGAACTGCTTACCGAGGCGCCCATTCTCGCCTGCCCAGACTTCAGTAAGCGTTTCTCATTACAGACCGATGCAAGCGACTACGGACTCGGGGGAGTACTCACGCAACCCAGTCCCGAAGGCGAGAGAGTTATAGCATACGTCAGCCGGAGACTGCAGAAGGCCGAGGAGAACTACTCAGCTACCGAGAAGGAGTGCCTAGCGATTGTGTGGGCCATCAGGAAACTGCGCTGCTACTTGGAAGGATACGAGTTTGACGTTGTTACGGACCACCTAGCCTTGAAGTGGCTCAACACAATCGAAAACCCCACGGGACGGATTGCGAGATGGGCGCTGGAACTTCAACAGTTCCAGTTCGACATACAATACAGGAAAGGACGTCAGAACGTGGTGGCCGATGCTTTGTCACGTCAGCCCCTGGAAACCTTACAGAGTGCTATTGAAGAGCCCAGCACATGCCCGTGGCTACGACGACGCACACAGGAGGCAAAGGAGCAACCGGAGAAATATCCTGACTACACGCTAGAGAACGGACAGTTGTACCGGCACGTGGGACAGCGACCTCTGGAGGAGGATTTCATACCCTGGAAGCTATGCGTAGGGAAGGAGCAACGACAGCGCGTACTCCAAGAGTGTCACGACCAGCCAAGCGCGGGGCACCTCGGGATTCGCAAGACAACAACACGAGTATGCCAGAGATATTATTGGCCCGGGATCTTCAGGGATGTGGCACGCTACGTGAGAAAATGTGCGGTGTGTCAGAAGTTCAAACCACAGCAGACGAAACCAGCCGGAAAGATGCTCACTCGACAGGCAACCGAGCCATTTTCGACGTTGTGTGCAGACTTCGTGGGGCCCCTACCAAGGTCCAAACAAGGTAACACAATACTCTTAGTTTTCTTTGACATGTTTTCCAAATGGGTGGAGTTGGTTCCGTTACGACGGGCAACCACGACATACCTGGAGAGGGCTTTTCGGGATAGGATTCTCAGCCGATTCGGAGTGCCTCGCAAGTTTGTTTGCGACAACGGGACGCAGTTTACCAGCAGGTCATTCAAGGCGTTTTGCAAACGGGCTGGTATGGTTCTGGAACATACGGCGCCGTACAACCCACAGCAGAATCCAACGGAGCGGGCTAACCGGACGATCAAGACGATGATCGCCCAGTACATTCAAGGACCACAGAACACCTGGGACACTTGGCTACCAGAGATCTCCTTAGCAATCAACAGCCGCGTTTCCGACACGACGGGTTTCAGTCCGGCCTTCCTTGTACAAGGACGGGAGCCGAGACTGCCAGGTGCGTTATACGATGAGGTCACCCCAGGATGTAGTTTGGCCCCCACCGATCCCGAGACGAAGGCCAGACAACTACTGGACATCTTTCAGACGGTCAGAGAGAATTCACAGCAGGCCTCAGCGGAACAGGGACGACATTTTAACCTGCGGAGACGTGATTGGCGACCAACCCTCGGCAGTTTGGTGTTAGTCAAACAGCACGTACTATCCAAGGCCAACGACGGGTTCGCAGCCAAACTAGCCCCTCGCTACGACGGCCCGTATAAGGTAATCAAATTCACTTCCCCCAACATCGTACGCATTCGGCACACCGAGACAGGGCAACGACGTACCGCCGGGGTAACCGATTTGAAGGTTTTCCGGCAACCAGACGACGACGAGATGGACGAAGGCAACGAGCACCCGCTCGATCAGAGTAAGAGTGTCACCGACTAGAGATATAGCAGCCTTACGCTGCAAACTTTACCAGTAGATATAAGATTGTAGTATAGGTCATTGTATGTACAAATAGGGTATTCACCAGTCAAAACATCGCACCAGACTATTGTCCTGTAGAGCATAGTCTGTCTCATAGCCTCAGGGATATAACCTCGTTTATATTCCACAGTATTTAAGCATGGAACAGGAGCCGAGGCAGCAGAGGGCCGAAGGGCATCGGCGCGACTGGGATTGGGTTCCACAGTACCAGCGCCGATTTGAGGGCCCGGAGGACGAGGATAACGAAGCAGAACGTGTCCGGGGACCATCCATCGAGGACGACCGGAGCACCGAGATACTGCCAAGCTCCCCTACCGCACTGCACCGGTATTTTAACCCATTACCTGACTCCAGCGTCCCCGACCCCGAAGACGAGGTAGTCAGCGTTGCCCGAGTCGCGGTACTAAGCGATATCGCAGGGCTGTCCACAACCCAGAGGGGCAACGAAGCGTCCGGGGCAGCGAAACCAACGTCGGCCAACACCAGCACGGAGCTGGACCTCTCTTCGGCAGCAGCGACGTGCAGGCCCTTCTCGGACCATCGGTGGATGTCCACGCGCTCACATATGAGCTACTGCGAGAGACGGGAGAATGGGTCGAGGCACCCGAAGGATGGCGGGCGGACACGCCACGCCGGCTCATCCCTAGGATGCTGCTGGATCTGGTGCAACGCAGTCAAGAACAGGGGAGTTGGAGGAGGCGCTATACGATCACGCTAGAGGAAGGCGTTTTCCGGGTGACCCTGGCCCCGCTGGCGGTGTCCACATCAAGTATCACCGGGAAAGCAAGGAGGGGGTGTGACGGTGCACATTTTTGTAGGGTATAAGTAGGTATAAGGATATGGTGTATGGGTAGGTTAAGGTTAGTAAGTAAGTTTGTTAAGTTAAGTTTGAAGAAATTATAAGTTTGAGTTTGAAAATCATGGAGTAATTTTACCTTAGAAAATAAGGCTAACCCTCCCATAGTAACAGCAGCAGAGCGACCGCAGCAGAGCAACGAAAGAAAGCCGCAGCAGAGCAACGAAAGGCAACCGCAGCATAACGCGACGCAACGATGGGCAGCGCGGCCCTTAACCACAGCGGCAGAACGGCGCGGCTCAGGGCAATTGCGCAGCAGCCAAAACACAGCGCAGCAGAGCAGCGCAGCTTAAGACGACGGCGTGGAAATTGCGCAGTGGACGACAAGGCGAGCGACGCATAGCCGATGACATGCGCCGACCAATGCAGGCCAAGCAGCACAGCGCAACGGCAGCCGAATGGCACGCGCCGATCGACGTCGACAGCGGCAGAAGACAAAGTCAAAGGGCTCGAGATCGCGGCCGGCAATGATGGACAGTGAGTAACAATCGGGCCACGGTCGAGTGCGCATGGCATAATTAAAAACGCGGAACAACAAACAGTGATCAAGTATACAGTGAACAAAACACAGACACAGGAGCGGAGCACAAACACACCGGACTGGAACATTGCAAAGAACGAGACACATACACACAGGAGCCACACACACACCCACACACACATCCACACCGTGACCCGGGTAAGCGAGTCGTACGACCCCTCCCTCTCTCCCTTTTTCTAGTCTGGTGCGTAGGTAGGGACCACAGAGAATTTGTCAATAAAAATAACCGAGATTTCAAGTGAAACAAAAGAGTGTTGATCCAATGTGTTTTTAAAGGCAAGCGGGTGCCGCGTGTTTGCCAAAGTGTTGTGAGTGGTTCGCCCACCCGGGGAGTCTCTGCAGACTGGCTGCTTGGTCAATACCGTGGCCAGTAAGCAGCGTCTCACCCGGTATCTGATTGTACCTGGACTTGGTGCTGCTCGGTCAATACCAGTGGCATTCAAGCCGGGACAACCAGGGGCTACCACCCTGCCGTGCGACACGTTGGTGAACCACCGGAATACCGGTGTGTAGGTATTTGTTTCAGGGTAACCCAGCCTCGTGCGGGCAGCTTATCTCCACCACTAGGGGTGATTATTTTCCCACTCAGCAGTCTCGGCACACTTACAAATATTCTTGTAAGGTGGCCCTGGAGAGACTGAGCTACCTCAGCCATAGAAAAGCTACCTTACAACATAAAAAAAATAAAATAAAAATTGACAAACAGAAAAAAATTGACAAACAGAAAATTTACGTTTCTATTACTACGTTTATGCTTGCAAAAAAGCATGATTTTAGATCATGATTTTTCAAAAAAGTACAAGCATAAACACAATATCATGATTTATGATTCTACACACGTATTTTGACTATGAGTTTTTAAAATCATTATGGGCAAAAACACAAGAGGTCTATTTCCAAATATACGAGGAATTTGAGGACCCAGAAGAAAGTAGCTACAACGCCACCGAGTATCTCCAGGCAGAGTCCGATGTTCGGAATGCACTTACGAGCAATTCAAGCAGTGAGTGCATCGATAACATCAACTATTTCCAATAGAAAATTTGATGGTGATACGCTGCAATGGACACAATTCTTCGATATGTTTTTATGTATATTATATATATTATGATTCATGAAACAAAGATGCCGATCATAAGAAAGATGTATTTAAAAACCAGCGTAGTTGAAGTGGGAAGAGAACTATCTTTACGCATGGGAAATCTTAGTAGATGCCTACAACAATCCTAGAGATATTGCATCTAGGGTTTTAAATCGCCTCTTGCTGCAACAAACCTGCAGCGACGATGTAAGGTCCTTAAAGGAGCTGCACATCACCACCATAGAGTCATTAGCCTCACTAAAGGAACTCGGGATTGACATCTCAACATGGGATCCAATCATCATTGCCATCATCAGAAACAAGCTGGGTCGCACAAATAAAACACTCTATGAACAATCATTGGGTAATACAAAGGAAATCCAGCCACTGGACACCATGCTCCAGTTCCTAGAACAGAGAGTTCGGGTTATGGCTACTGGAAAAAAGGCACCTGTAGTTTCTAAAACGGTGCCAAGGTGTGCAACATCTTCTGGTGCACAAAAAGAGTGCCTTTTCTGTAAAAAGCCAAGTCATTATTTATCTAAATATTACGAATTTCGCGCAAAATCTGTCAGCGAACGATTAAACTGGGTGCAAAAGCAAAGGTTATGCGTCAACTGCTTTAAAAATGACCATAAAACCAAGGCATGCACAAGCAACTTTAGCCGTTTTAAGTGCAACAAAAGGCACCACACTCCAGTTGAAAAGTGCTATCACATCAGCAGCAGCAGAGCCACTCCACAAGTTGTGCATCAAAACTATAACTTACTTGCAACAGCAAAGGTACCTGTACAAGCAACTAACGGAAAACAAGCATCGTTCAAGGCACTACTGGATTCTGGATCACAAATCAACATTGTTTCCGAAAGACTTGTGACAATGTTGGGACTTAAACGCCATGACACAACACTTCGGATTGAGGGCATCGAAGGACAGCCAAGAGTCAGTAAGGCTCGAGTGAATGTCCTTGGTTAATCACTACACAGCGATTTTACGATGCGATTGGAGGCATTCGTATTACCACATATAATTTCGGATCAACCTGCCCAGTCAATCAACACTGCTGATTGGGGCATGCCGAGCAATTTACCACTGGATTGGAGCAAAGCACTGTTTTTCAATACTGCTCCAACAGCAACACAAAATGTTCCAGTCTGGTCCAATGATGCAAAAAACTGAGTTCGGTTGGATCATAGCTGAAAAAGTTATTGCTACAAGTAAGTCGTCAGCCATCTGCGCAGCTGCAACCAATGAGGAAACAAATGATCTAATGGATTGATTCTGGACATTGGATAGCTTGGATACATCAGAAAAGCACCGAACACCAATTGAAGCGCTTTGTGAACATTTACAAGTGGCGGTGGACGGCAGATTCATCGTTAAACTTCCATTTTCTGAACATTGTTCAGCCCTGGGAGAGTCCATGGAGATTGCGACCAAACGGTTCATATCGTTAGAGCGAAGAACCTCCGCAGACACATGGAAGCAATACGCAGCGTTCATGGCGGAGTATGAAAAACTGGAACACATGAAACAAGTGTCGCCACAACAGATTCCTAAAAATCACAAAACTACGAGTTGTATTCGACGCATCATGCAAAACATCTACTGGAAAATCGCTGAATGACATACTGCATGCTGGCCCCACGGTTCAAAGCGATCTTATGTCTATTCTACTACGATTCAGAACACATAGATACACATGTGTTTACGGCTGACATTGAAAAGATGTATTGTTCATCAACTGATTGTATGGCGCAACAGCTCGTGGGAGGAAATTAAATACTACCGATTGAAAACAGTCACATATGGCACAAAATCCGCACCATTTTTAGCTATCAAATGTTTGGATCATCTGGCCAAGAAGCATATGGAAAGTCTTCAGATAGGTGCAAAGGCACTACAACGTGACTTTTATGTAGGCGATTGCCTGACCGGCACCGATACAATCGCAGAAGCGAAACAAGTTCAACAAGAACTAAACAAAAATCTTCAGCCATCGGGATTCAAGCTACGAAAATGGTGTTCAAACAATGCACAAATATTGGAGGGAATCCCCAAAGAAGACACAGTTAACGATGTATAGCTCGGAGAAACACTGGAACAATACAGTGTAAAAACATTGGGTCTTATTTGGATGCCCAAAAAGGATCAACTTGGCAGTCGAACTCACAGCAGTGCAGCAACTGTCATTACAAAACGTGCAGTCTGCTCGGAGCTGGCACAGATCTTCGACCCGTTAGGCTTGTTCGCTCCAGTCGTCGTAAAAGCAAGTATCTTCATGCCACTGAATACCTGCTACGTGACATCACGCTTGAAATGCGTGAAATACGTCGTTGTTCGGACTGCTATCGATATTCGAATGAAACCAATAGTGCATATTGGTTTGCCAAACCTTGCTTTCAGTGTCATGAACTGGTCTTTGCCAAGGCCCAAGGTTGACCATATTGACCAGCAAAGGTTATTCGAGTCATTAGTAAGAAAAGTTCGACCTACGACGTCCGATTTTTGGCGACCATTCAAGAGCTCTCGTCTCTGAAAATAAGATCCTTCCCATCGATGCAAAAATTCCGAATTTCAACTCCGTAAATCGCTCGTCACGTCGTTTTAATATGGCGATGCGAGAACTTCGCTGTCACGAGATGCTCTTAAACCAACCAATTAAGTATTTCGATTTCTATGCTGACCCAGAGGAAGCCGACAGGCTTATTAATCAATCGCTACCGCATTGCATGGAATCCTCCGATTTAGATACATCAGTAAAACGTCCACGAACACAGACCCCAGCCTCGACCAAGCGGATTAAAACAGATCTTCGACCCGTTAGGCTTGTTCGCTCCAGTCGTCGTAAAAGCAAATATCTTCATGCAACGCCTCTGGGAATTAAAACTTGATTGGGACGACGAGTTACCTACAAGTCTTCAAAATGATTGGAAGGAGTATCGAGACAACTTGCAGAGTCTGAACTCAATGCAGTTACAGACATGCGGAAACAAACAAATATCGGTACGACTACTATGTTCAAGGTCTCGAGTGGCTCCAACAGCAAACCATTCGTTGACTCGACTGAAACTTTGTGCTGCACTATTGGGTGCAGAGCTTGCTGAAAGGGTTCGACGCGATCGACAGCAACACGGTACCAGAATACTTTTGGTCAGATTTTACGTTGGTTCTTTCATGGATCAACGCAGCTGCCGCCACATATCATACATTTGTGGCAAACCGGATAGCGCAGATTCAGGCTTTGACAAGCCAGACTCAATGGCGGCATGTATCATCGGCCAACAACGCGGCAGATGTACTTTCAAGGGAATAATGAATACTACACGAGCACAACTTATGGCTGTATGGACCAATATTTCTGCATTGCTCCGCAGACAAATGGTCAGCCTTACCCAGTATCAGCCCCAGCAATCTAGAAAGGAATACGATACATATAAGTCTAGCAATATCTCCATCTACAATAGGTGAAGAATTGTATAATTGAAGACATAGCCATTCGTTTCACAAGTTACAACGCATTGTGGCTTACATGTTACGCTTCTGCTACAAAAGGTCCAAATCTGCAACTGTCACTCTAAGCATCGAGGAATTGAATCACGCTCGCAACGTAATCTTACGGACAATACAACAAGTGAAATTTGCTGCACTGCCACCCTCACATTTGAAGAACTTAACACGAAAGTACATTATGAAAAAATCGGCACAACGATGAGAGCGATATCCGACTGGACAATAGTTATTTAATATGAATTAGACCCATACTGGAGAGACATGAACACGTTTAATTCAGGCATCAAGGAGTTCCGGTACATATGCCCAGAATTAAACAACAACCACACATGTGACGCAATATCACAGCACTATCAACACTTGTATGATGACGCAGTGGGTAATATTGCGAACAGTCTGTTTGGATTTTTAGACTCAGACTATGCTAACAAAATGACTAAGGTCATAAAGAAAGTGCAAACTAACGAGGAATTTCTACTGACACTGCTGAAAGCGTCTCAGGCTACTTGAACAACAAGTAGCTGCCATGAGCCAAAGCAGAGGAAAATACACGGGCGCACGTCTTACAGAAAACTACTTGGCATTGACAACTCAATTGGCATTGCTAGCAGCATCTGTTCAGCGTATGCAATCCAAAATATTGGACGTACTAACTGGAGTTCGCCACCATACAATAAGCCCAATGTTGGTAACCCCTAAACAATTAAGGGATCAGTTGGATCACATCCGGGATCGTTTGCCACCAAATCAAATGTTACCCGTGATCTGGTCCAATGTAATTCAACTTTACAGAACTATGCGAGCAGAAGGCACAGCCACCGACACTCATGTGATATTCAGAGTAATATTACCCCTAGTGTCAACATCAATACTCGAGCTGTTTAATATGGTGCCAATTCCAGTATGGAACACAACTAGTTGGAGATTATTATAGGTGTTAACAACCACAGGGATCAATTCATGGGACTTACACAAGATGATCTACAACGCAGTCGTACATTACCTACTAACTGGATCATCGTAACACATTCTGCGATGGAACTACAAGCCGTATGCAGCGGAATACCGTCAACTATCCAGCTACAAAACAGCGGACTACTAACGATGTCATCTGGCTGTACTGCCCGCAACGCAGACATTAGTATCAGTACCTTTGGCACTGTCACGAGTCAAATAAGACAAGGCTACGCCCGCTTTGGTGACATTATCAAGCCAAACATCACAAAGGTACCAGAGACAACCCTCGACAATTTGGAGTGCAACGCACAAAACGACAAGGATCTGGACGACTTACAGGTAAAGTTGGCAACACTCAATAAAGAAGAGCTGCCCAACCAAATAAGCTTCGTCCAACATCATCACATAGCCGCTTACGCTGCTTTAGCGGTATCTGTCTTACTACTATGTGCATATGCAATGCGGACGCAACGACGATGGACTTGTCCACCCACAGCCACCTGGAACGAAACAGTCAACCCGTCCGAACCTTCGGCATTCCCAAGACGATTTACGCTGGATCTAGATGATGGTTGAACACCGCTTCAACGCCCGGGAGAATGTTTGTGCGCATATACGTAACTTAAGAACAAATTGTAACACAGTTAGCATTTTACTTAAATAGTTCAAATCATCCACGATAACACAATAACTGTAAGCAATACTTAATTTTTTTTGGGATGGAATCCATAAACTACCTGAAAGATGGGAACAAGTTGCCGCTTCCGATAGACAATATTTTAAATATTTTTTTTTTGACTTTGACCATTTAAATAAATGTTT